>JBBPRK010000930.1:0-16401 GCA_038093075.1 Boletus patriciae
GTATTGTCGACGTATGCTTCCACCCTCGTGGCTACCATGCTCAAAAATTGCACGGTTGTGGACATGCCAGAACATGTGAGTGACACGGGTCTAACATAATGTCCCATCGGTCATGCGATGACCATGTACAGAAAGTGCGTGTGGCAGCATTGAAGTGCCTGGCACTACTACCGGGTACAGTACGCTATGACTTGCTTCACCCATACAAGCACCGCGTTTTGAAGGGCCTTGCGAAAGCATTGGATGATCCCAAAAGAGCAGTGAGAAAAGAGGCGGTAGATGCTCGGTTCGCCCTTTCGTTTACTACTTATTGATGTCGATTGCTGACGACGATCCGACATGATAGGACGAAATGGCGAGTCGCCTCACACACAACTATGAATCGACTAACTGGAATTGGATAGGTACAAATACAGTGGTTAAACTATGAGACTACTAGGAGGTGATAGGAAAACAAAGGCAGGACAAGCTGTAGATTTAGAACCAGCTACTATGTATTGTCCCCAGGCCCAACGATTCGCTTGTACGGTGACCTCGCTAGCAAGGTTTCGCTCAGCTCTGCCCCGACCACAGGGGTTATTTCCGACCAATTTGTTTTGAATTTCAATCGCCGCTTGAAAGAGGTCGCGGGATCGGCGAAAGTGACCAAACGGAGTACTAGCTGTAGCTTTGATTCTCAAGTTTGTCGTGGTCACCAGAGTCGTCATGTGGGTCAGTGTCTTCAAGCCCTTTCCGTATCCAACTTGGGCTGATCATTTGATTGCTAGACCGAACATCGCAATCCTGAAGGGCGGACCTACTGGTTCAACACAGCAACCCGAGAGAGCGTTTGGGAGAAACCAGACGGTAAGCACCGATCACATAGCTGGTCGACTACCCTCTCAACTATATCACAGATCTTAAGACTCCATTCGAGGTTAGAGTCTTCCCCCCCGGTGCATAATGTCTGCTTAGCTTTATCTCGCAGCGTGCTCTTACCCAAACAAAATGGAAGGAATATTTCTCCGGAGGAAGGAAATACTATTATAACGTGTGTCCCGTTCACTTGTTCCTCATTTCAGCTCAACACTCAGCCACATGTCTGCCTAGACGGAGTCAAAAGAATCCAAGTGGGACATGCCAGATGAACTCTTACTTATCCTCGAGAAGGTGGAGAAGGAAGCCCAGAATAGCCAGCTCGTGCTGGCCAGTAGCGTGTAAGGCCATCTTTCTGTTGTCCCGTAGTCTGCAGGATGATGTTTTTTTCCAGTCCTGCAGCGTCGCCTACTGCCGCCCAAAATTCCACCGCCCCACCCACTGGTAATCCCGCTACCCCAACCTCAACAACCCTTGCCAATGGCACAAATGGCACGGTTTCTCTTCCTGGTTCGGCCCTCCCATTTTCTTCAGGCAGCGTCCTTCCCGCGCGACCAAACCTCCCTGATGATCCGTTGATTCCACACAACGGCTTTACAACTCTCGAAGAGGGCGAAAAGGCGTTTATGCATTTGTTGAGGAAAGCAGGCGTTGATGCGGATTGGAGTTGGGATCAAACAATGAGGGCTATCATCACCGATCCTTTGTATAAAGCGCTGAATACACTCGCCGAGAAAAAAACAGCTTGGCAAAAGGTTAGTGTTCATGTTCCTGGTTCTTGTTCCTTTCTATCCTTGCATTTACCATCAACGGAAAACTGACGAGTGGTATTACAGTTTACTGATGGACTTCGTGCGAAAGAGGAAGAAGAGAGGGAAGCCCGATTGTCCAAGCTACGTCCTGCAATAAGGAATATGCTGAGAGGCAACCCCAACGTCTTTCATTACACGACATTTACCACAGCCGACAAACTCTTCTCACAACATCCAATATGGCAGCAGGCAAAGTTCGAAGCAGAGAGAAAGCTTATATTTGAAGAGTATGTCGCAGAACTTAAACAACGTGAAGTGGTGCGTGTTCATTGAGGTCCCGTGCATTTGCTATTTCGCTTATCGTATCATACGTTGATCGCTGAGAGCAGCAAGAAACCAGGGCATCTCGAGCACGCAGTATTTCTAAGATTGTAACCCTTTTCAAAGAGCTAGGCGTCGATGTTCTGACGCGATGGCGCAAAGCCCACGAAATGGTCATCGAATCAGAGGAATGGAACGGTGACGAAGAGTTGCGAAAGCTCCCCACACTGGATATACTTTTGGCGTTTGAAGACTACAGTCGAGTCAAAGAACGCGAGTTTGAGGAACAGATGCGGCGCGCTCAAGTGGAGAAAATTCGTTCGGAAAGGAAAGCGCGCGAAGCGTTCAAGGTGAATCATACTTGCTGTTCCGTGCGGCATGGGTTCGTTCTAACCACTGGCAGGCTCTCCTTCACGAATTAGTCGATGCAGGCAAGATCAAGGCGCGCTCGAAATGGCGCCAGGTTTACCCTACATTCGCTTCAGATGAGCGTTATCTCAATCTTCTTGGAAAACCTGGTTCCAACCCATTGGAACTTTTTTGGGACCTTGTTGATCAAATCGACCAAAGGCTCGATGCAAAGATCACTGCAGCCGAGGAATGCATTCGTCGAGTAGAGGTGCCCAATGAGTCACCAGAGGATGCGGCCAAGGTTGCGGTAGTCACCGCGCAATCGACTCTGGAGGAGTTCGTGAAGAGGGTGAGAAGGGACCCCGAGTCAGGCAGGAAGTTGAATGAGGAGGACCTCCAAGAAGTGTTCCGTTCCGTTCGTACTTTCAACTCGACTTGTTTTTGCCACTCAGCCATTTTGCAGTTACACGACCAAGCCGTCAAGAAGCAACAAGACGAGAAACGCCGTTATGAACGCAAGCAAAGACACCTCCAAGATGATCTGCGCTATGCACTCAAGAAACTCCCCGATCCCATCGATATCAGTATGTCGTACGATGCTGTACGTTTAACTTCTTATTTATATATGTTCCTTTTTAACCCATACAACCCCACAAATATTTCCAGGTTGTTCCCTTCATTGAACATCTGGCAGAGTACAAGGCCATTGAGGACGAAGAAAGTCGTCGTGCTGCCTTTGCTAAGTTTGCGAAGAGACAAAAAGAGCGCCTTCGGGAAGCCGCATCAGAAGACGGCGCATCTACCACAAGCAGGAAACGCAAGGAACCTCCCCGTGACACTGACAGGGATCGTGAACGCGAACGCGAGCGTGAGCGAGACAGGGACCGAGAGCGCGATCGTGACTCGCACCGCGACAAGGGACGGGACTACGAACGTGATAGGGACCGTGAGCGCGACAGGGATCGTGGTGATCGTGATCGCGAGAGGGACAGGGACATACGCAGTTCTCGGCACCATCACCGTGTAGACGATCATGACACACACTCCCGCGACCACGGACATTTGGAACGAGACAAAGATCGGGACCGGGACTATCGGTCTTCCAAGCACCCTCGCGACGAACGAGATGGGAGGGATGACAGACGGCGGCCTCGGCGAAGCTCAAGAGAGCATGGATATGGGCGTGGGTACGATGAGGCGCCGCCTTATGGTAACGAAGATGAAGACGGTGATAAGGCCCGGGAAAAACGAGAACGAAGCAAAGACGTGGGTCGCGATTTATCGAAACATGAAGACAGAGGATATAGTGAGAGGGCCGAAAAGGTATGCTGATTAGTGCTTCGGGGAACCAGTCACTGAAATTTGGTAAAGCGGGCCAGATACGACCCCGAAGTTGACGAGTCGAGGGAGCACAAAGGGGACAAATCACGTAGGGCTGAGACCCCGGAGGAGGGGGAGATATAATGGAATGTTAGACGTACGCAGTGTTGACCCACCTGCTCTCGGCCCCGTGATGGGCCTACAGTTAACTCATCGGACTTTAGGCTCCTATAGCTCCGCTGCTTCATGTGCCCACCATATAACCAGAATCATCGTTTCCTGATCACCTGCGCTTCTTGACCTGAGTTCGCCAGAAAATCCGGAGATTGGTCGGTTTGGCTGATGCTGCAGCACCGTCTACAGTAACGATGGAACATGCACCGGCAATTCTCGAGCAGAACGATATATCGAACTGGTCTGGTGCGAAACGGATCCAAGGCCCATCAGGAAAACTGGATGGCAAATATCATGTCCCAACTACTCGACTTTTGCACTCCCTAATTGAAGAAGTGCAAAAATTCGGTGGTGAGGTGCTCTGGAAACAACTAGGGATCTGTGATGAAAAACTGAAGGAAAATAGTCAGTTAAAAACTTTAAACCACTCCATCGTACAGGCTCACTTTCGTTTGCCACAGTCGAGTGTCTGAGGAAGGAGGATGTCGTGTCGGCACACAAGTCTTTCGAGGGTTGTTTCAAGGACTAGATCCCAAAATGTCAACTTCAGCCCTGAGTTGAACATGGCAGCGGAGCTCTACACCCATCCCGGTATCGTATGTGAGTAAAACTGCCCAATTGTTTTTAGATGTTCGACGATCATCAATGCGGTAGTCCTGAATCCAGGAGGGCCAAAATCCGGGGCAAGTAGTGAGGCTGCTATCAATGAATTCATCGACGAGGAGACGGGCAAACTCTTTAAGGAAGTCCCCAAACTCGCCCCCAACTTCTGTTTATTTCCCGGACATTCTGTCACCAGACTAGTCCTCGAGTTCGTCGAGATTTCTAGTTCGCGCATTCTTAGAGTACTAGCAGTTGGAACAGCGGTCGATCTGTTACCTGTCCTCACGCACCTGCTGGAAATTTATCTCACAACGCTCCCGGGTAGCTAACTTAACAAGTCCAACGTCACTGTATATTGATCGGAACCTTGTGCCGGTGTTGTCGACAAAGGAGTTGGTCCAGGTCAAGGAGAAATCAACCAACTGCATGACTTCGGAAATGCCAATGACTAAGGAGATGGTACAGTTAACGGTTTGGCCCAATTTGAACGACTCAGCAACTTACGAGCGACAAAGATCTTCACGCTTCGAATCCCGGCGGACACCCCCTGCGTCTTCGTTCCTTGATTGAGAGCTAGCGCAGCAGTACGGTACAACCAAATAATTTCCGCTCTGTTGGAACAATCGGTGCGTGTCGAGGCCCTCCATTTCAAAGTTCCACCATAAACTTTTTTACCGTTAGTATGCACACGACACCATGCGCTTCTATATCCTAGGAATCGGACCCATTGGCTCCCTCCTTGCCCATCATCTCCGGGCGGCGCTCCCTCGCGTACATTCTGTCACGCTCATACACAAGTCTGTGAGCCAAGCACGGACTGCGGCTTCACTTGGTAGCGCAATATCGGTGGAGAACCAGGGCATGGTGCAAACTAGCGACGGGTATGATATGGAAGTTTTCGAACAGGGCGACTACTCTGGTGCTGGGATACCTTTCGATTCCACCCTTTCCAGGGACGAGGTCAAACGCTATTCACCATCGCCCGAAAACCCAAGAACCGACCCTATCGAAACGCTCTTCGTCACCACTAAAGCACAAAACACCACGAACGCGATTTCTCGCATGCTTCCCCGTCTAACACCGAGAAGCACGATCGTGCTTCTCCAGAATGGGATGGGTATCTATGAAGACCTCGTGCAAAAGCTTTTCCGTAATCCCGAAAGCAGACCTCACTTTGTTCTGGCTTCGAATACGCACGGTGCATGGCTCAAGTCACCGTTACACGTCGTACATGCGGGCGTCGGCGACATCGAGTTCGGTATCATTCCAGACAGCCGCGGGCGGGACTTTGAAGCAGCGCTGTCGGAAGAGTGCAAACCACTGCACGAACGAGAACTCACTCTTGACGACATAGCGCGTCAAGGTGAAACATCTTTTGCTCAATACTCCAGTTTACGGGACACGGTAGCTGTCCTTGGCTCCCTTGATGGGCTGGGCTGCAAGTGGAGGCGAATGTCTGACGTACAACTTGCAATGCGCAAAAAGCTAGTCGTGAATGCCGTGGTGAACCCCCTCACAGCAATTCTTGGCTGCCGAAATGGGGCCTTGTTCAAAGATGAGGCATCCAAACGAACGCTACAGGATGTTTGCACGGAGGCTGCTTCCGCCTTTCAGGCGCAGCTGGAAGCTGACACACAGGCCTTTCTCGGTTCGCTGGCCCCTGATGTGGAGAGGAGCCAAACTCCTTTGGGCCGAATGCCAAACGATCTCCAAGCCGACGCGCTCGTGCAGGAAGTCAAACGAGTCGCTCACCTGACAAGAGGAAACATCTCGTCGACGCTATCTGATATAAGGAAGGGCAGACCAACTGAGATATCCTTCCTCAACGGGTACCTTGTTCGTCTTGGGAAAGAATACGGTGTTCCAATGCCCGTGAATTCAGCCCTGCTCAATATGGTCAACATGCGAAGTGCTATTCCCGTTGACCAGATGTTCTAAATGGCGCCCATGTCAGGTGTGTCTATTCACGCATGTACGCCAAGATTCTATTCACCCCAAAATCATACAGCCTACGAGCGAAGTAGCTGCTCAGTGCGACTATCCGCATGATATACTACCCCACCTTACAATGTATGTCGCTCCTTGCTCTGTAGGACGTGTATCGGATACCATAGTTCTCCATCGAAAACGAACACCAGCTAGTGAACGACCGATTCATTTCCAGCCGGCCTGGGATTTCCACATGGTTTGGTGCGTTCCGTGCGCTAGAGTACCTTGCTCGCACTGCCTCAATCACTACACCCCCTTTGCGACGCCAGTTTTTATGATCAAGTTCACGTGGTCATGATCATGTTGACGCGCAGTTCACGTGAATCCGCATGTTGATCTCTACACCAGATGGCTCGCGTAGGGTCTACCTCGCTATGATCTGGAGAGGATGCGTCGTTCGATGCTAACCCAATGTATAGCATAGATGTGCTGACAGATATGGTTATAACCTGTCTTATAGAGCGGGCGACTACTGCACATTATGAGGGAGCTCTATTGTCATCTCTCGGACGGAGCGTTCAATTCTTATGGAAACTTGCGACCAAGAGCAAATGTGAACCACCACGCGGCGGCGAGTGTGTAATCTGATCGCATCTTCAATCACAAAACGGGGAAAATCACTCCATCGACAGCGTGGGCAGTTGCGGCTTCGCATTTTCTGATGCCGTAACAGAATGACCAGTGCCAGGGGTAGCGCATTACCTACGAAGACGCGTATTTGTGAACACGCACCTCACGGAGCAGCACTCGTATTGAGAAGTCCCCATGAGTGATCTAGATCCGAATGATACCGGTTCGAGGTGATTTACAGTGGGAACATGTGAAGCTTGACGAACAAATGACCAAAAAACGAGCAACGAGGTTCTGCGCTGACATGCAATCAGTAGCATGTTACACTGGGGGACGTGTTGAATAGGATTGCACGAAAACTGGTTAGTAATTAATATTGTGCTATGCGACGACAATGGTCAAACAGAGGAGCCCATGGTAGATTTTTGGCGTTATGATGACAATGGGAGGTTTGTGAACTGGATAGGCCCAATGCGCAGACGGGTGTATGGATGTTTGTTTTTGATGGTCTTTTGGTATCCCTTTCTCCGTTTCTTCTTGAAGACGACTTCCATCTTCCCTTTGGTGTGCTCTACGACGGTAGCCTCCACTTTGATGTGGTTGCGCGGAAGGAGTGGGTCACCGCGGAGGGTGTATTCACGTGACCCGATTTCATGGATGTCACGGAGATGGAGTATGTCGCCAACACGGACGTCTTTGAGGTGAGGAACGGTGAGGACGTCGCGTGGTGTTAGAATGTACTTTCTGCCGACCACCGAAGCGATGACATATTGGGACGGCTGGGAACGGATGAGGTTCAATGCGGCGGGGGTGGACGTCGCGACTGGACATGGACGGTCAGCAGACATAGTAAATTGACCGACGCACTCACCTTTGCGGAGCGTCTGGGAGAGCCAACTCGCCATGAAGGACTGGGCGTCACGGGCGGCCGTCACGCCCCGATGAAGCGATTGAATCGGCGATTGAAATATTTAGTTTTTGGTGTTCACCCGAGAATTCCCTAGCTCTCATCTTCACCTTTGCCTTCCCGGACAATGCACGCAATCGCACTACGAAACTCGGCCCGCAAGGTTGCCTTGGCCGCTGCGTCCAGAGTTCGTTCCCCAACTTTTCTCCCTTCTTTGCACGCCTAAACTTGTCAACAGAACGGCGTACTCTCGTCGCGCGCGTATGCTACCGCGAAACCTGGTCCGTACCTTCTTTCCCGCACAGTACAGCGCGCTTACTTGCGGACTTTCTGCGCCCGTCTCGCGCCTTGTTTTGTTCAACTTTCCCCTTCGCAGCTGCATCCGAGGTCTCTTCAATATTGGAGTCCCGCATCTCCGGCACCTCCGTCGGCGGAAACGTCGAGGAGACTGGTCGCGTTTTGAGTGTGTCGGTTTCCATGCCTTGGCTGTTTATCATCGTCTAAACTTTTTTTTCAGGTGTCGGTGATGGTATCGGACGCGTTTGGGGTCTCAAGAACGTGCAAGGTATAGTGTTTCTCATTCGACTACGACATAAAATAATTGTTGCATGTAGCCGAGGAGATGGTGGAATTCTCTTCCGGTGTTCGCGGCATGTGTTTGAACTTGGAGGCAGACAACGTCGGTGTTTCCATCTTCGGTAACGACCGTCTCATCAAGGAGGGTGACACCGTAAAACGCACTGGTCAAATCGTCGATGTTCCCGTCGGCCCCGGTCTTCTTGGTCGTGTTGTAGATGCTCTCGGTAACCCAATCGACGGCAAGGGTCCTATCGAAGCTGCCGAGCGTCGTCGTGCTTCCCTCAAGGCTCCCGGCATCTTGCCTCGGCGTTCCGTCAACCAACCCATGATGACAGGTCTCAAGCCAATTGACGCCATGGTTCCCATTGGTCGTGGTCAGCGTGAGCTCATCATTGGTGACCGTCAGACTGGCAAAACCGCTGTTGCCATCGACACCATCCTTAACCAGAAGCGATGGAATGAGGGCAAGGACGAGGTCAAGAAACTCTACTGTGTCTACGTTGCCGTTGGTCAGAAGCGTTCCACTGTTGCTCAACTCGTCAAGACCCTCGAAGAGAACGACGCCATGAAGTACTCCATCATCGTTGCCGCTACCGCATCGGAAGCTGCTCCCCTGCAGTACCTCGCTCCTTTCTCCGGCTGTGCCATGGGTGAATGGTTCCGCGACAACGGCAAACACGGTGAGTAAATGAAGTTTGTCTAGTGTAAGCGTGCTGACATCATCGCATAGCCCTCATCATCTACGATGACTTGTCCAAGCAGGCAGTCGCCTACCGTCAAATGTCCCTCCTGCTCCGTCGTCCTCCCGGTCGTGAGGCTTACCCCGGTGATGTCTTCTACCTCCACTCCCGTCTCCTCGAGCGTGCTGCAAAGATGAGTGACAAGTTTGGTGGTGGATCCCTAACCGCCCTCCCCATCATTGAGACCCAAGGTGGTGATGTCTCTGCGTACATTCCCACTAACGTTAGTGTTTTCTGTTTTCTTCTCGTCATGATCTCATCTTTCACCCCAGGTTATCTCTATCACCGATGGTCAAATCTTCTTGGAGGCAGAACTTTTCTTCCGCGGTGTCCGTCCTGCCATCAACGTCGGTCTCTCCGTGTCTCGTGTCGGCTCGGCTGCTCAGACGTGAGTAGTTTTGTCCTATGTTCCTGTAGTTGTCTCATTTGTCTTTCCCTTCACTAGTAAGATCATGAAGAAGTTCGCCGGCTCGCTCAAGCTCTACCTTGCCCAGTACCGTGAAGTGGCTGCCTTTGCCCAGTTCAGTTCTGATCTCGATGCTTCCACCCGCTTCTTACTGAGCCGTGGTTCCCGGTTGACTGAGCTTCTTAGTACGTGCTTTGTTTCGTCGTGGACTTGATCGTACTAACGGTTGGTTTAAAGAGCAAGGCCAATACCAACCTCTTCCAATGGAGGTACAAGTACCCATCATCTATGCCGGTGTCAACGGCCTGGTACGTCGATTCTGTATGCTACGAGAGCTCGATGTCTCATCTGTCTTCTAGCTTGACTCCATTCCTGTCGACAAGATTACGCAATGGGAAGCCGAGTTCAGATCACATTTGACTAGCGCGCAATCTCCTCTCCTCGAGGAGATATCGGCCGGGAACGTCACACCTGAACTGGAGGCTAAAATCAAGAAGGTCGTCGAGGACCACGTTTCTTCCTTTACATCATAGAGATTTCCCATGGTACACCCGATTTGGTGGGGCAGGTTGACATAAAAGTACCCTGTAGTCCTCATGTCCTGTTATACCTTGAATTACTATCATTATTTCGCAGCGCGACACATCTGTATAGATAAAGAACGAGCGCGCGGCGCAGAAGCAATGGAAGCATCTTATTCCTGCCGGATGAGCTATGTGTCCAATTTTACGGGCCACCTCTCGAACCCTCTACCCTCCAATTTGTGGCCAAGCACACATCCAATCCGGTACCAAATGTCTACTGCACGTGTGTGGGCAACGGCCCGGACCCAGACGTTTTCCCCGGTGTCACTACCATAGGCTGTCGCGCGTTACGATAGCGCGGTCGGAAAGACAAACAACGGTTCCCACCCAGGCCCGGCTGAGGAAAGCGGTGAACAACAGATCGCGACGGCTCAGCACAATCATTCTTTTCTCGGTATGCCATAAACCTGACTTGGCATAAGAGCACCATCTCGCCATCTCCGGAGTCCTAGTTCACAGAATGCATCAGCATAATCCACTCCCTTCCTGTACTCGTCCTTTGCTAGGCTCCTGCCCGACACACCTTGACCCCTGTACACCACCGTCCAGCACAAGACCTTCCTTGGATACCCCAGCTTTCAGTGGCACATCTGCCTCCGAACTGGGCCATCCATAGCATCGTGTTCCGACATCAAAACCTTCAGGGATGATGTAGCAGCCGTCTTGTTATCCCCAACGTGCCAGATGACGTTTGTAATGTGCTAGAGGAGTACTTTCCTGACGCCCGCCTTGGCCTACTCACCGCATCGACTCGCCGTGCGAAGGCGCCCGACGGAGGTGCACACGTGTGTTAGCAAGTTCCTTGGTACCCTAGAGCCTAGGCTCCAGGAATGGGTTCAAATCCATAGTCCCAACGCTAGAATCGATGCCCTTGGCGCTTCCACCCAGGACCTTTGCAGTGGTGGCCAAAAGGAGCCAGACGGGTGTTTCTACGTCAGCACTGGAGATGATCTCGCGGCTGCCCCTGCGGTCGTGGTCGAGACGGGGTATGCAGAGCGTTACTCCGGACCGAGGGAAGACGTGGGCGACTAGCTTTTGCGGGCTGTGCCGGGGGTCCGCTGTGTTATCATAGTTTGGTTCACTCCCTCTAGCGTATATGCTGATCAAGGGCCGAGGATGCCACGCGATGAATCGGGGAGCTAGAGATATATGAACGATCACGGTAAGCTCCAGTAATTTTGTTCTCCCAGATCACTCACGATTGCACACAGAGTCTTGAGGGCACCGTCACTCTATGGCGAGCGCATTCGCTCTCTCCCTGCATGGACACCGACAGTTGCCGCACCTACTACTATCCCCACTATGCAACTATACATCCGACGCTTTCTCCCTAAGCGAACTTGTGAATCCGGAGCTAGACCAAGAGTTGCACTTGAGTCACGCAGGGCTAGTTGACAAGGTGATCCTGTGTTTGGAGTTGACATTGCGGAAGGGGCAGAGGGATCACCAGGAGGAAGAGGGGGGAAGCTCGAATCGATCCAGGATCACCGAAAAATAGAGAACGCCGCTCTTCGTGCTTTTGAACTGTAGTCTGGTCAGAGGGTCCACACAATCAAAGCTTGGACTTTTTGTCTATGTCTCGCAGAGTGGTTGTGTGTACACAAGGACACGGATATGCGCGACTGTCAATAGACGTGCCTAGTTGGCCTGCGGTGAAGAACATTTGTGGAATTCTAGTTTAGTTGTGTGTAGCATGCCAAGCGTCAGGAGCCCTAGGACTTCATCATGGCGGGAGCTCTGACCAGCGACCAATCAGCTTCATCCTTGCGGGCCATGGGGATATTCTCGGAGCTTTCTGCCTTCACCCACCCCCAAGGCTCAGACTCAGGGTGCTGACCGTAGTCGAGGATAGATGAGGTGTGCCCCGTAGTGTCTGGACCTTGTGGATCGTGGATCGAGGGTGAGCTCCCCGGCGTAAGATCAGCAGGGTCGGGAAAGACAAACAACGGTTCTCACCCCCAGCTGAGGAAAACGGTTAACGGGCTGAACTCGGCAGCTAAGTACCTCGGGCGCCTCGGTCCCGATGTCGCCAATGGGAATAGTGGTTCTTTGTGGGATTGCCTATTTTCATCGCTCTTCACGCAGTGGTCCGCGGGCGTTCCAAGTCATTCCATGGATGTCCGAGATTACTGAGATTAGCGTGGGTGAAACCCGGTATCAACCTGCAAAGCTAGAACATTGTGACGATGTTGGCTGGGATTAGTGATTGGGAAACTGGTGTCCGTCGTATTGGGAGTACGCCACGGTACCTATGGCAAGCCAATCCGGGCAATTACTTTTGGCGAGAGGAAATTGAGCACTTTTTGGACCCTGTGGCACAAGAATTGGAGAAGGAAAAGATACGACTAAAATGAATAGGTGACGTTTGTTGATTAAGTTCGAGGTAACAAAGAGGGAGCTGGTGCTTCATGGATCAAGCTTGGGAGGTTGATAACAAGAACATTGTAAGGAAAGAGACATGTGGCAAAGCTCAGTTTGTGACGTCCGATGTTTCATCCAAGTGTTCGTCGTCTTCATCCTCATCGAACTGGTTGTTATCCTCGTCCATCGACTCTTTCAGCTACGCAAGTACAGTCAGTTAGTCCATAGAAATAGTCGACAAACTCACCATCTCAAGAAGCTCGTGACACTCGTTTAAGTGTGCCATGACGATGCCCTGACCTTCTGGGACATTACCATCATGACCAATGAATTTGCCGTCTTTGCGCATGGAGTCGATTTGGTGCAGCGCCAGTTGATACTTTGGAATTCGTTAGGACATCTCGTGTGTTACACACGAAGGGCGTACTGGGTAGAGGTCGCGAGGACTAAATGGTCCACCGTGCCTGTATACTTCGTTGAGGCATTTCTTAACTGTCGAGAGCTTGTTCGCCTGGCGGAGGTATGAGTTAGAAGTGGCGTGTGGGAGACAGGCGAGACAGTCATACTATAGGCATCAATTCCTCCGATACAGGCTTGCTCGACAAGAGCAATTGATAGATGAGACCATAACATCGCCTCAAAAGGTAGAGCAAAACCTAGACTCCCGGTTTATCACCAGGCAGAGAGGAAAGGGGAGAGACCGCTCACATATTGCCCTGGCGGACGGTTTCCGTCAGCATCGACGAACTTGCCGTCGATTCTCATCTTGTCGATCTCTTGGAGACTGAGAGAGTAATTGTACAAATCTGTTTCCCGAAGGCTCCATCGGTGCGTCAGTACGAGGTTCTCGAGTTCGGCGCGGAGCTGGCTGAGGCGGTCGTGAATTGGCTTGAGTGAACTAGCTACGTTCTTGGATTCATCTTGAGCCTTTATCTGCTGCAAGATGTGGAAGCAGTCTTCAAGCAGCGATGAGCACACCGCCTGGGAGGCAGGCACGATACCCCCGGGGCCGAGGAATTTGCCATCAACGCGCTTCCTATATAGAGGAATTTGTCAATCCAGCCATTGTCTTGGCATGTCTATGAATAGAATGAACGGGATACTCAACGAGTCGATCTTGCGAATTTCTTCAGCCAGAGGCTTTAGCTCAGCCTTGTGTGAGCCCTCCTTGGCAGCCAGGGTTACTAGTTGTCGTCGCAAGGTAATCAAACGGTTGTGGATGGGGATAAGCTCGACGGAGATTTCGGACAGGGAGTCTTCCAGAGACCGCACAATAGCATCTATGGAAATGGAAAGGCGAAATGTCACTTGGGCGGATGCGAACGGTACAGGAAAGGAAGTTGCGCACCACATTCGTTGAGTTGTCGCTCGAGTAATTTGGTCATGGCCTCCGGATGCTTCCCGCTCTCGGCGTCGTGTTGTACGATGGAGCGTAATTCTGCTAACCGAAGGTGAAACGGGCGAAGATCGGACTCATTATAGAGACCTGATTCCTCCATATGGGTGATGATTTGCTGAAGTAAAGAGGGGATGGCGTCAGTAGGTGTCTACATGGGACAGTGACAGGGGCCTCAGTAGTGGGCACTAACCCGCATGGAGGCTAATTGGGAATACACGGCAGGACACTCCTTTGTGCGGCCGAGGGTGAGATAGCAGAGAGAGAGGAGACTGAATACATCTGCGAGGGTGGTGTCTACGCGATTGTTGTAGGTGGTGTTGTCGTCACGAATATCGTTCAATTTGGTGACTGATCTGCAGTGTTGGGAGGGAGATAGGGAGGAGAAAGGAGGCACGGACCTTGCTTGACGACGGCGTGGTATAGGGCATTAACCTCTGATGGCTTGATGAAATCGGCGCGGTCTCTCTTGAGGGCAGTGAGCCGGTTCCGGATGCTGCGGAGGGCAAGGGTAGATGTGCCACACAAAAAGGGGACGATACCTACTTTATCACGGCCTCGAGGATGGGCAGTTCTGGGGTATAAATGGGGTCAGAATGCACCGCGAGCATCTCCTGGCTCACCCTCTTGTGCTACCGGCGCAGCCATCTTTCAAGGAGCGTATCACCCGATATGATCACAAAAGGCAAGGTCGGCGTTTTCCCACGGGTGACGAACACGCCTATTTAATCGCGTCCAGTCCCAACCATCGCTCGCTCTCCCCCGACATCATCACCATCATAGCCCCAGCCTGCCACCACAATGGAAAAGATCAAAGAGGTACGTCGTCACTCATCTCACCTCCTCTTGCTCATCCCTCCGTTCAGAAATTGAGCGCGCTCCGCAGCGAGGCAGATACTGCCGTCACTCGCGCTGAAGCAGCAGAAGCCAAGAACAAGCAATACGAGCAGCAGATCCTCGAGAAAGAGCAGAGCATCACATCCCTCAACGTGCAGATCGCACGTCTCGAGGGCGAACTCCAGGCCACTGAAGACAAGCTCTCCGAGGCAAAATCTGCCCAAGCAGACGGCGAACACTCAAAGACAACAAACGACAGCCTCGCCCGAAAGATTGTGCTGCTGGAGGAAGAACTTGACGCTGCCGAGAAGAATGTCAAGGAGACGACCGAAAAGTGCGTCGTACGTTATCACAAGATCTGTTGCTGATCGCGTCTCCAGGCTGCGACAAGTCGACGTCAAAGCTGAGCACTTTGAGCGTCAGGTGCAGCGCGCAGAGCAAGAGCGCGACCAGTGGGAGCAAAAATACGAGGTAATAGTGGCCCGTGCGATGCTGGTCCCTTGGTGTTGAATCTCACGCTTTTCTTTCTAGGAAATGCTTGCCAAGTACAAGTCCTCGCAAGCTGAACTGGACGAGCTCATGAAGAGTATGGAAGGCCTCTGAACATTGATCTCTCTCGTCCTCGTATTGCATCTACTTATCTCACTCCCTGAGAACCTACACTTTGGTCATCTGCAGCGATTTCACAGCTTGTACATCTACCTACCTCTCCATCCGTTTACACTCTCCTTACTTTACCGTCCTGGAATTAACCAATAAAGTCTTATTCATCGGACCATTGGAAATGCGGCCAATCTTATCACTCGCGTCTACACTCCGCTGCGCTGCATCGCTATTGGCACATCTCTGGGAATGTCTGACGATGAGTACATACAAAAATACAGTCAAGGAAGGGTGCTACAGAAATGGTGCACCACGAAGTTGGCATGCGTTGTTACTGCTCATGGAAAGTGAGTGAAACAGAGTTGACACAGTGTCGTTCATCGGCTGTCATTGCTCCTTAGTCAGTGGACCAAAACAAGATAACACACGTACTGGGCGTGGCGAACCCTTCGCCTTTGAAAACATGTCCCAGATGCCCACCACAGGCAGCACAGGTAATCTCTGTTCTGACCATGCCATATGCGCGGTCCTCATGCCGGCTCACAGCACCAGGAATGGCTGCGACCGACGATAAGCAACCGACCACGACGAACGGACGGCAAACATTACCATCAAAGAAGGCAGGCCATCCACAACCGCTCTTGAACTTGGTGTTGCTCTTGTACAGCGGGGTCTCACAGCCAGCGCAGGCGTAGACACCCTCCCCACCCTGGTTCTCGTATTTACCAGTCCCTGCAGGCTCTGTCCCTTTCTGACGTAGAATCCTGAACTATTCGTGCCGAATTCACGTCAGTCGGCGTCCCACACCACCGCACTCGTACGTACCTGCTCAGGAGAGAGTATCGCACGCCATTCGGAATCGGATTTGGTCTTTGATTCAACCATTCTCGTGGTGGAGTGGTGAAACGGACGCAGACAAGTGGTGGGACGGTAACCTCTGGAACAGCTGTGTGGTATGCGCAGTCGCGGCGGAAAGGCGACCATCGTCATAGCGGATGGTCGAATGTTACAAAGCTACCCTGCCCAATAAGGAAGGTAGTATTCAGATACGTT
>JBBPRK010000931.1:0-16395 GCA_038093075.1 Boletus patriciae
ATGCCCCCCTTCTTCGTCTTAAATTGACTTTCATGAAGGACGAAACTTGTATCGGTATCTCTTGGCATCACTCACTTGGTTTGTCGCTTTTCCTGATGTCCGCCATGACGGGTTTTACAATGAAGTTACAATCTGATCTAATTGGGCCACACCTGCCGGCAATATATTTACTGCCCTCCTGACATAACCTTTCGAGAGGTTGCTAATTTGGATAATCCAATATAAGCCTAGGTCGTCTGATGAACATACACAAGACTTACAGACATTTCACAGTGAGTTTGATACTAGCAAGGAGGGTAGTGGTCCATCTTATTAAGTAGAACATGAAATCTTCTAAGTATTGGCCAGGATGGCCTTGATGAAATTTCTGACCAAGGCATTCCTCTCTGATAAAGCCTACAAACTACTGGAAAAAACGTTGATGTTGCTGAAATGAAGAAAAATTAAGCTAGCTGACAATACGCACAATACAGTCCTTTTGTACCCAGTGGAGCATTGATTAAGCTAACTGACAACATGCACAACAAATTCCTTTTGTGCCCAGTGGAGCATTGTGTATTTGTTTCGCCAAGAACTAACTACAAAGTCAGGACTTCAGAAGTTATTGGGAAATTAAAATATATTGCAGATCTCCTATACCCCCCTGTGTCGGGCACTTATGCTGCCCTTCCTGTGCTGTCAGTACAGCAACTCCTACGCTACCCCCCACTTGCCGCTGCTTGTGCCGCTGCCCTATCGCTATCACCAGCCCCCACTACTGCATTGTCAGTACAGCACCTCTTAAATGAGGCTGCAACCGATGCCTTTTCTGCAATCTGTGGCTGGTAGTTGAGAACAGCTTCCCAACCAAAAATCTTTCTGAAAAGGTGCTTTGGGTCACGTTTGTGTTCTCAAGTGGACTGGAAACTTACCGATTCCACAACAATAATACATCATCTATGAAAGCTTGCTCCTCTGCATTATCTGTATCTTTGAACCACCTGACGATGGCATTGTAGAACACACTGTAATCCAACAGCATATCTCACAGCCTCCAGGACCCACAGCTTCTAAGTGCAAAATGCACCTACAAAACGTGTGTTCAAAATTCATACTCCACAAATCAGTCTTACCTGTACTGCTATGTATACAATGGCCTGAGGGGTCACTTTCTTCATCTTGAGAATTTGAGCCACATGGGAACAGGTGTGCCTTTCCGCACGCCAGCACTTCACAGGAGCTTCTTCTTCTTCATTGATGGGTGTTGGCGAAGTGAATACAAGCTTGAATGACTGACCAAATCTTGAGCATGGGTCAACAAGGTTTGAATCACGCACCCTCAATAAAATGGAACCTTTGAAAAGACCTTTGGCAGGGTCAGTCAGATCATATTTATAGTCCTCATAGAGGAATGTTGGCCATGAGTTTGCCATCACAACGAAATCAGGATGCAAGTCCCTGATTTTGTCACAATGTCTGCACAGTCCATTAGTAACAAAGAGGGTGTTGCATTTAAACTTACTCAGGGGAGTCCCAATCGTACTCGGCAGGACAGAGAAGCCTGGCTGTGGCATCATTACTAAACCCACGTCCAAATTTATCATGGGGGGTAAGCAGTGGGTTGGAGGTGGAAGAATCTTTGAGCAAGGTGACCACATGAAACTTCAGATGGCAGGCATTGTCACTGCACACAGCATCTGCTCCTTCAGTGAGCTGGAGAACATAGTTAGGTTGACTCCTTAGGTCTTGGTGAAGAACTCACAAGCTTTAGAATACCATCCAAGTCCATCTTATCAGCCGTGCTGTCAATCCATTGCTGCAGTTTGGGGATCCATTCCTTGAGTGCTTCATAGCTTGCATAAAGCCGATTTTCCCTGGTGAACAATGTCAGTTAAATGTCACAGCAAAAGGAAGGTATTCTTACTCTTCGGTAGAAGGATGGCCCTCTTTTCATTGTTCTGCTTTGACCAGCATGTCCATGAGGTTGTCACTGAGGCTGACAAGCCTTCTCAGGGCTCGTCCCTGCTTACGCCAGACAGCCAACCTAAGGAGATAGCAAAACATTAGTGACTAGATGGACGTGTCATATCAATCAAGATACTTTGAATTCCCCATGAGCTGCACAGCATGTGCAGCTTTCAATTGTTGAATCTTGGTTTCCAAGGACACTACCTGATGCTGTAGAGTGCGGGGTGGGGATTGCGAGTCTGACATGCAAAAACCCTGGCGGTTGGGTGACAATGCTTTCTGCTTCTGAGTACTGCATCATTTAATGTGAAACCAGAGCTTACCATGTTTCCGATCCTAGGTTGATGTTATCAGCATAAAAATAACTTGGTAATAACACTGATTGGTGGGCAGCCTATTGATTTAATTCCACAGTAAGTCAGGCAGGTCTTTAAAATATTTACTCTGATCAAGGAAGGAACTTACCATGGAACAGGCTGAGGATGTCAGGGTCAATATTGCGGATGATAACGGAGTTCTGAGCATGGCACTTACTGTGTACCATCCCGATGACAGGCTGAGGATAATATTGTGGGGAAGGATGAAGATCTGTGGAGCTCAGTCAATTGAATACCAATGGGTGGAACTTACAACGTAGAAACCTGATGACAAATTGACGATATCAGGGTCAATATCAGTGGGCGATGACGCTGGTCTGTGGATGCCAAATTGATTTAATTTGTAAGTAAAATGGAGGGATAACCTGATATCAAATCACATTGGCTATGCCTTTGCCCGATGCTGCCCATTCAATGTCACTGGTCACCGCCCTCTCTGCCAGCATCAGGAGCCGCCTCCAGCTCCCTGCTGAGGATGGCAAAGCTTTTTGTTTCTTCTTCTTTTGGCCAGCCATGCAAATGTCACATGCTACGCTGCAAAGTATAATACCCGAAAGCACAACCATGACCAGGTCACTCATGTCCCAGTCATCATGTGCCTCAACTTCCCTCGTTTTCCTCAGCTTCCTTTGGAGCTTCAACGGTCTGTCTTCTTGATGTTGAAAGACGGATGTAAGGTCCACTGCTATGCACATGTTGCAAAGAGGACGTACACATGGTAAGTGGCTCAATATATCTGTTAATGAAGGCACTCACTTCCAGCAGGCTCGAGCAGTATCTATACCGCAAGGTTTGGTTGACTAGCAACCACAAGGCCAGAGCCTTCCTTGCGGTTGTGTTGGAGGGCGCACAGGCCCTCTATGTTGTAAAGCTCTGCTTCGCGATGTCAGTTCATCTCTCCAGTGTGGTAGAGGTCCTTACCCTGTGCCAGAACGTGGAGGACCTGGCCATCAAGTCTAGTATCTGCTATATTCCCTGGTGCGCGAAAAATCCTCTCCTAGTGCCCTTGAGGAACCTGCTCAGGATCAAGACCATGTTTATAGACTTAGCCACAGTCACTGGCAAAGAGCACGTTATCTTACCTGAGTTTGTCTGGTTCAATCACATCTCTCAACTCCACCTGAACATATCCTGGGCTTTGTTGGACTCAGTACCCGAAGGACTCTCCAACCTGGCCAACCTCACCCACCTTTCAATGTTCTGGGCAACCAGTTGCTTATGTACCTCCGGGCTTGTGCAGTTCCTCAAAAAAGGAACGACAGTAGTCTTAATTCTATGGATTGTGTTACGGCTTGATATGCCTAACATCATTTCAATGGACTTAGTTGTTTCTTTCTTTCTTATCTTATCAGATTAACATATGACAGCCATGCTGTCCCTATGCTTCTCTTTTCTTTTCACATCATGCCTCATGCATTCCTCACCTCATTCATCTCTGTGCAGTGCATGGCTATGTTCTTCTTTCCTTCTCTTCCATTCTGCCACCGCCGTGCGGTTGCCTCATGTCTCACTTCTCTTCCATTTCATGGCTATGCGTGATGCATGCCGCTAACGCATGCTGCCACATACTTAGTCTACGTTGGGACTCATTGGTAGATCCAACATAAACATGTACATACTATGACATTCCAGTATATAAGGCCACAAGTGCCAGCCAGAGAACTCCAGTCTAGTTCTCTTGGTTTTTTCCCTACTTAGCCAGAGAGATCATCTCCACAACCGACTGCTAGTGCTTTTGGTGTGTTCCCCTCAGTCTTCAATTCCCTAGAGTGCCAGTTGACACTGTCACCTTTGGGTTGTTTCAGATTGATGACATCTAGATGGAGAGCACTATCCATAAGGACCTACATTTGTGGGGGTTGGCTGACGTTTGAGTCGTGCTATTCAGGTCTTGCCTAATGGGTGGATACATGGCTGCTGGCAGTTTCTGGAAGTATGCTGAGAGGATCGTACAGTGGCGAGTAGACAATGAAGGTGTGTGTTACTCATGTTAATCGGTCTCCTCGCTTTGACTATGATCGCAATCAGTAAAGGGTTTCAAGTATCCACTCTACCTCGGGTGCCCCTACTTCTTCAGGGACTATAGACGTGCAGGGTTTCACATCTTGTGAACTCTAGATCAGTATGCATCTGGTCCAAAGCCTAGTGGTTTAGGGTAGAAGGGAACAATGAGGGTGTGATGGAGAGAACTAAAGTAATCAGTTCACCTTTATGAATGCAAGGAATGATGAGGTGAGATGGAGAGATTTATTGTAAGGTATTTGTGATGTCTTTATGAATGACAAAGGTGAGATGGAAAGAAATAATGTAAATGATTTACTATATGTCTTTATGGATGCAAGGAATGACGAGGGTGAGAGACAAAGAGAATTTGTAAAAGAATCGGCAATACGCCTTTACGAATGACAAGGGATGGATGAATAGATGGGAAAAGGCTGTGGAAATGGTTGCTTGGGTACACAAGGAAAGACGCTGGACAAGGCGGTGACATGGACAGCGAGTAACGCACAGGGAGGGTATGAGGGGGGGACATCCCTGGAGAGGTGGGTTGTGAGTATGGGACACAGCCTTCGATTTTGAAAGCTCAGCGTGAAAGCAACAAGGACGTACCAAAGTGAGAAAGGAGGGAATAGATGCTGAGTGGCGACGAGCAGTGAGGGTTAGAAAGCCTGACAAGGTGAGTAACGAGAGCGAGCCACCAGGAATAGGTCCCTTCAATTCCAGATGATAAGCGTGAATGTGTGAACTAAGGACTTACAGAAGGGAGGATATTTGCTGGAATGCGAGTGCCCAGGGGGAAGGGAGATGTTCCACTGAGTCTTTAACCTCACTAGCGCTCGATACGAGGTGGTGACGAGGCGACTCTATGGACACAAAGTCCAAGAACATTCTTGGTGTGACGCAAAGTCACTTGCCAGAGGATGGTGAGCGGCACAAAGCCAACTTAGAAAAGGCGGGTAGGTTGTGTTACGATCACCTCTTTTTCCCCTATGCTTCTTTCCTTGACTTACCCTTTGTTTGACTTCCCCACACCGTTCCCCTTTGCTACCGGAAGGGGGTATCCCTCATTTCTGTTCTCTTATCACCTTGGACTCCTATCTCCACCAATTGGTTCTCTCGCGCCGATCACGTAGTTCCTCTTACTCATTGATTCCATCATCTTCTCTCTTGTTCTACGATGACACATCCCTCTGATTAGGGCAGGTGTTGCTTGGTCTGTGTGCACTCCTCCTTTCTATATAAATCGTCGTACTTCCTGTATTATCTCTCTAACTTTGACCTACTCAATACTTGCTCCAATATACCAAGGTCATTGCTCCTTGCCTCGGATCTCCCTTAGTCTTCATTGTACTATTGAGTCGATGCTCCTCGGAAACCTTCGAACCCCCAGTGTCCGTCCTGACGCTTGAACCCCTAAAGGACAACCCTTAGGGCGATCTTACGATCAATCAAGTCTATGCCTGCACCTACCCGGTCCAAGCATAACAAAAGGTCAAACTTACCTTTCGAGGCTATCACTGTTATAGTCCCCCACCATTTTGTACCCACAGAACAACCCTCGGTACTCGTGGCGAGGCGCCTGAGAACAACCCATTGATTCACCCTCAGAAGCTGAGCTCTCTGAACCAGAAGAAAACTCTGACCAAGACATTACCATATCGTCTGACCTTGAACAAACACAAGACCTTGACTTAGCCCACCAGCTTGCACACACTCACCTCCCTCACGCTCCCACTCCCCCTTCCCCAACCCCAATCGCCACTAAACCAGTCTTTCCCCCTCTCACCCCACTTCCCTTACCTTACACACCCACCTCGTCGCACCCCAGACCACCTTCACCTATGTCCTCCTTGAAACCCACCGAACTCCATATTGGAGCACCGGAAGCCTTTGATGGATCTTATGATAAGTCCACCCAGTGGTTGAACACTGTACGCTTCTACCTCCTTGTAAATGACAAAGTCTACAACACCGACAACAAAATGATTGCCTTCGCCCTTTCCTACATGACCAAAGGGTCTGCTCTCACATGGGCCACCATGTTCAGACAGAATGCCATCACAGGAACCACCATAGCCATGGGCACGTTCTCTGATTTTGTCACTAAATTCAAAACTGCATTCAAACACCACGACGTCACTGGAACTGCCATCGCCTGGCTTTCTACCAAACACATGACCAAAGGGAAGAACAACACTTACTCCTTGACCCTCATCAAGTACATTTCGCACTTCAAAAACTACTCAGCGCTCGCAAGCATCACCGATCAGAATGTCCTTATCGGATATTTCTCTGCGGGAATCCCATCCCCCCTCATGCGCCGAATCATGTCCATGTCCATGGTCCCCTCCACCATCAATGACTGGTACAAGAAAGCCATTTCCTTCCAAACCCAATGGGAACATGCTGAAGAAATCTCCAAACAGAACTCTAAACCCGCTCACCAATCCTACCACTCCTTCTCCACCCCCACTAAAACTTGCGACCCCGATGTCATGGACATGGACATTATCAAAGTAGGAAAGCTTACAGCTGAAGAATGCAAGAAATGCATGGAGAAAGGGCTTTGCTTCCGTTGTAGGCAACCCAGACACCTGAGTTCCAAATGCCCCAAATACAAAGATGGGGCACCGAAAGTTCGACAGGTCGTGGAAGACCTCCCAAAGTTAGAACCTGTCAACAATGACAAAGGAGACAAGAATGTGAGAAGGATCTCCTTTTCTACCATGGATTTTTAGATCGGAAAACTCCTCCGACGTGAGTCTTCCCTAGTGTAAAGTGTGCTGCGATCAGTGTAAAAACTACCCCCTCTATGCAAATCCCAATCCAACTTATTGAACCATCGCACACTCTGAAAGCCGTCGACACCCACACCCTCATTGACAGTGGCGCAAGCATCTCCTGTCTCAACTGGGAATTCGTAAGAAAACACTCCCTCCCCACCACTTGGCTACAGAAACCCATCTATGCAAGAAACGCCGATAACTCCATTAACAGCAAAGGAGTAATTCATTTCACCTCCACCCTCTTCCTCAACGTCGAAGGTATCGCTCGAAAGGTCACCTTCCATGTCATCTCCCTAGGAAATGAAAACGTAATCTTAGGACTCCCTTGGCTCAAAGACGTCAACCCAACCACCAACTGGAACCGAAGAACCCCATCCATCGACGAATCCCTCAATCAGTCCAAAGACCTCTACCTCTCCCACACTGCTGACACTTCCCACCATGACTCCCATTTCCGGAAACCCACCTATTGACCCCCTCAGCACACCCATGTCAATGCAATCACCGACTCTAGACTCTTTGAATACAATGGATGGGAGGAAGAATCCCAGTTCCTAACATGAGCAGACACGAACAGAACCCTCCACCACATCATCCGATGTGGGTCCCACTTCCTCTACAGAGGTTCCCCTTTGGAGGAAAGAATATCTAAGATCACCACCACCACTGAACTTGCCGCCACTGCCGAGAAGGCAAAACTGAAACAAACCCTTCCCCCCGAATTCGCCGACTATGCCTCAGTCTTCTCTAAAGAAGCCACCGATCATGTCCCACCAACCAGACCCTATGATCATGAAATCAACCTTGACAACTCCTTCACCCCAAAAATCAGGAAAGTTTACCCCCTATCTCCCGAGGAACGGAAAGCCACCGAAGACTTCATCCAGGAAAACCTTGACTGTGGAAAGATCCGCCCTTTGAACTCCCCCCAAGCGTCCCCATTCTTCTTCATGAAAAAGAAAGACGGTGGTCTCCACCCCTGTCAAGACTACTGGTACCTGAACGAACATACCACCCGTGACGCCTACCCACTCCCCCTCATCTCGGACCTCATCGACAAACTCAAAGATGCCAAACTATTCACCAAGTTCAACGTCCGCTGGGGGTATAACAATGTTCGCATCAAAGACAGCCATCAATGGAAAGCTGCCTTCATCACACACAAGGGTCTATTCGAACCGACCGTAATGTTCTTCGGACTTACCAACTCTCCCGCGATGTTCCAACGATTCATGAACGACTCCTTCCGAGACATGATCGCAGAAGGGTGGCTCGTCATCTATATGGACGACCTCCTTATTTTCTCTCCTGATGAAGAAACCCATCAGGAATGCACTAGACGCATCCTCCAACACATGACAGAACTAGACCTTCATCTCAAACTGGAAAAATGACGTTTCGCTACCACTGAGGTAGAATACCTTGGCATGATTGTCAAACATGGACAGCTCGCCATGGACCCTGTTGAACTGGATGGTATCGCTAGCTGGCCCACCCCCGAAAAGGTCAAGGACGTTAGATCATTTCTTGGCTTTGCCAACTTCTACTGATGTTTCATCCCCAATTATTCCAATGTTGCTCGACCCCTCATCAACCTTACCAAGAAAAACCTACCCTGGAGCTGGTCCTCCGCTTGCCAAAACTCCTTATCGAGATCTCTAGGACCTTGATTGTGCAGGGACAGGAAGGGAGTGCGATCCTAGTGGAGACTTACTAGGACTCTGGTAGGTTCTTGGTTACAACAAAGTAGTAACTTGAGCGTAGTGGGAGTGAGCTCAGAGTTCAGATGATGGGGGAACGAGAACAAGATAGTTCGTTATTGAGACTGGCTGTAAGGCCAGTCTTATATACTGCCCTGTATCTGTTTGTACTTGTGTGGCAGTTAGATATATGCGTATACACAGCCCTGATAATTGATAAGAGGGATAAAGGCCATTGGCCGATAAGGTGTATTGCAAGAATGATATCATATGGTGCAAGAATTGCACCATAGATAAGAGATAAGAGTCTAGACCCATGATGTCATAACGACATCATAGATAAGGGTCTGGACCTTCGTAATATGAATCGCGTAAACAGAGATCAAATGGAAATGACTCTAGAACCTGGTATCAGGATAAGAAGATCCAAATAAGAAATACCAGGATTCCCGACACTCCTTTGACACGCTTAAGTCCTTGTTCCTGTCAAAACCTGTCCTACATCTTCCTGACCTTGCTGCACCCTTCACCATTGCCACCGACGCCTCCAAGTATGCTTCCGGCACCATCCTTCTCCAAACTGACTCCAACGGCGAATGGCATCCATGTTCCTACCTTTCCCAGTTGTTCTCCCCAGCAGAACGGAACTACAACATTTATGACAGAGAACTTCTTGCCGTCATCCACGCCTTGAAATCATGGTGGCACTACCTCCACGATCCCCCTTCCCTGTCCAGGTCTTCACCAACCACAAGAACCTCACCTACTTCTGTTCCCCCCAAAACCTCAACTGACGGCAAGCCCATTGGCTCATTGACCTCGCCAACTTTGACTTGAAAATGGTCCACGTCCCAGGAAAACTCCTCGCTGGTCCTGATGCCCTGTCTCGTCGCCCCGACCTCCTTCCCCATTCTGATGATGACAATGATGGAGTTACTCTCCTTCCTCCATCTCTCTTTGTTAATGTTATCGACATTGCCCTCTCCCACCGTGTCCAATCAGCCTCAGCAGGCGACCCCCTCGTCCTCCAAGCCCTCCAATCCATGAACAAGGATATCCCTCTCCCCTTCCGTTCCCATCTCTCCGACTGGCAGGTCAACGCAGGCATCCTAACCTATCAGGGTCACGTCTATGTCCCCAATGACGACTCCCTACGACATGCTATTCTGCAACGTTGCCATAACCACGAAAGCGCCGGCCACCCAGGTTATCTGAAAACCTGACAGCTTGTCGTGGCTGAGTTCTGGTGGCCTGGCCTGGCCTCCTATGTCCGCAAATATGTCAAAGGTTGTGCAGACTGCCAACAGAACAAAACCAACACCCATCCTACCGTCCCACCGCTCACCCCCATTCACTCCTCCGTGTCCCACCCCTTCCAACAGGTCTCCTGTGACCTTATCACCGACCTCCCTGTCTCCGCCGGCTTTGACTCCCTTTTGGTCGTGGTTGACCACAGGCTTACAAAGGGGGTAATTCTCTGCCCCACAAAGAAAAACGTCACTGCCGAAGGCATTGCCACGCTCTTTTTCCACAAAGTATACCTTCGCTTCGGCTGTTATGATAAAATCATCTCCAACCAAGGCCCCCAATTCGCCTCCTCCTTTGCTCGAGAACTGGGAAAACTCCTGAAATACAACCTTTCCCTTTCCACCACCTATCACCCCCAATCTGACGGAGAAACTGAACAGGTAAACCAAGAAATCGAGACGTTCCTTCAGATCTTCTGTGGAAATAACCCCGGATCTTGGGCCAACAACATCTCCCACACAGAGTTCGCTCACAATCACTGCCCCCACTCCATCACCAAACAATCTCCATTCTACCTCATGATGGGTTATGAACCCCGTGCCCTTCCTTCGGTAATCTCTGATACCACTATCCCCGCAGTTGAAACCCGCCTGAGGACCCTTTCTGCCGCTCGTGACGAAGCCTTAGCAGCACACGAGCTAGCCCATCAAGTCATGGCCGCTAGAACTCGATGATCCTTCTCCCCCATTCAAACTTGGAGACAAAGTCTGGTTAGAAGCCAGAAATCTCAAATGCTCAGTAGTCAACCCGAAATTCGCCCCCAAACGAGAAGGACCCTTCATGATCACAAAAGTCCTATCCCCAATTGTTTACCAACTCCGCTTGCCAAAGACATGGAGAATCCACCCTGTTTTCCATGTGTCTCTCTTATCTCCCTATCGTGAAAACACCATCCACAGTCCTAATTTCCCTTCGCCACCCCCTGACCTTATCAGCAGAGAAGAAGAATATGAAGTCAAGAAGATTCTACACCACTGCGGAACTCCAACCAAACAATCGTTCCTGATCCGATGGAAAGCATATTCAGCTGAAGAAGACTCCTGGATCCCAGAACGGAATCTGAAAAATGCCAAGTCTGCTCTCACCGCATACAAAAGACTCCACCCCACCGCTTTCCCTTCTTAACCCTGCTCCACCATCTTCCCTCTGCTATCATGTCCACCAATGCTTCCTCGATTTCTACTGTGTCCTCTCTCCCTACGATTTCACTTCTTTCTTCTCACAGTTCTTCTCCTACCTCTACCAGGTCCGATGCTGGTTGGGGACTACCTCGAGGAGATGGTAGGAGATCTCCAGATGTCAATAACATGCCTACTCCTCCTCCTGCTCAGGTGGAACCTACATCTTATCCCTCGGTAAACCCTACTCCCATCCTATCAGTTGACATCCCTCTTGCTGCCCACCGCCTTCATGAGGGAACCTTAGATGGTCACACTCACAATGTCCTTCATTCCCATCTCTACACTCCCCATCTCCACCACGCTTTTGAGTTCCACTTGGAACCAAACTCTCCCCTTTGGAGCATTACTCACATGTACCTCCAAAACCAACGCTTGAAAGCCATCCTAGATCCCGCCTCTTCCCCGTCTAGTATTGGCCACAGATGCAATACCCTTCGCTCCATTCAACACGAGGTTGAAGAAGACCTATTCTCCACCTTTTACCAGATGCAGATGCCCGAGTTCACCAACGATCTAGAATGATACATCAAAGAACTGACTACGTCCACCAATCCCCAACCTCTTCCATCTGCTTCCTCCTCTCCACTCTCCCCCAAGGTCAAGTTAATCCTCCAACGTGCTGAGCTCTGTCACGAGGTTGATACCACAGGAACCATTCACAGTGTACCGGTCGACGCCCCACTCTCTCGCAACCATCCCCGTTACCATGAATCTTGTTTCGAATGTCACTACCTTAGACACATTTGCATCCATTGCCAATGGTATGTCTGTCCAATTTGTAAGGTCAACCGCCCCAGTCACCCCCAACAATGCTGCCCGCTGGGCCGTCCTCATTCTCATCCCTCCTGGTCCTCCTCCTCATCCTCCTCCCAACCTTGTCCTATCCCTCCTCCTCGTTCTCGGCGAATGGTCCTGGAAAACTCTCATGTTCGACGTTGCAACCCTCGTTCCTGCTCCCCTTCTTGTTCTCATTCTCCTTTAGAAGACTTCAATTACGACAACGTCACTATCGCCAACATGACAGGTTCCCCAGTCTCCTCCTACATTGACTTCTGACTCATGCCATTCATACGTTATCCTTCTCTGGAGTTTCGGATGTAAACGGGGGGTAATGTTACGATCACCTCTTTTTCCCCTATGCTTCTTTCCTTGACTTACCCTTTGTTTGACTTCCCCACGCCATTCCTCTTTGCTACCGGAAGGGGGTATTCCTCATTTCTGTTCTCTTATCACCTCGGACTCCTATCTCCACCAATTGGTTCTCTCGTGCCGATCACGTAGTTCCTCTTACTCATTGATTCCATCATCTTCTCTCTTGTTCTACGATGACACATCCCTCTGATTAGGGCAGGTGTTGCTTGGTCTGTGCGCACTCCTCCTTTCTATATAAATCGTCGTACTTCCTGTATTATCTCTCTAACTTTGACCTACTTAATACTTGCTCCAATATACCAAGGTCATTGCTCCTTGCCTCAGATCTCCCTTAGTCTTCGTCGTACTATTGAGTCGACACTCCTCGGAAACCTTCGAACCCCCAGTGTCTGTCCTGACACTTGAACCCCTAAAGGACAACCCCTAGGGCGATCTTACAATCAATTGAGTCTACGCCTGCACCTATCTGGTCCAAGCGTAACAGGTTGAGGCAGGAGCTTGGATGCGGTGGGGTGGGGCAGAGGGGACAATGCGAGTGAGGAGGTGTTGAGGTGGGGCATTGAGGCGGGAGTGAACTTGAATGCGGCGGGGTGTGGTGGAGGGGGCGAGGCGAGTGAGGAGGTGAGGCAGTAGGGAAGCGTGGGTGGTAGGGAATGGAGGAACAGAGTGGGCGGTAGGGAAGAGTGGGCGTGGTGTTAGTGTAACAAAAGTATAATGAAGTGAGGGTGGGAAACATTTCATTACGCCTGATTACCTTGTTTGGTCACCGGCTTTTCCCGTATTCCTCACTCCGTGTTCCTAAGTACCACAACACCTCTGCCCACACTCACCCACTCTTCCCTACCGCCCACTCTTCCCTACCACCCATGCTTTCCTACCGCCTCACCTCCTCACTCGCCTCGCCCCCCCTGCCACGCCCCACTGCATTCAAGCTTGCTCCCACCTCAATGCCCTGCCTCAATGCCTCCTCACTCGCGTTGTCCCCTCTGCCCCGCCCCACCATGTCCAAGCTCGCTCCCGCCTCAACCTACCCACCCTTCCCAAGTTGGCTTTGTGCCACTCACCATCCCCTGGCGAGTGACTTTGCGTCCATAGAGTCACCTTGTCACCACCTTGTATCGAGCGACAGTGAGGTTAAAGACTCAGTGGAACATCTCCCTTCCCCCTGGGCACTCACATTCCAGAAAATATCCTCCCTCTTGTAAGTCCCTAGTGCACACATTCATGCTGATCATCTGGAATTGAAGGGACCCATTCCTGGTGGCTCACTCTCACTATTCACCTCACCAGGCTACCTGACCCTCGCTGCTCGTCATCACCATGCACCATTCCATCCCTCCTTCATTCCTGCCCTCACCATCTACTACCCTTCTCCCCCATTTCCCATTCTGTGATGGCCACCGCTCTCACTAAATTCCACCCTCAGTCCTGGCCCAATGGACATAAGTTCACCATTACTTACCCATACATACCATCTCATTGGCTTCCACAGCCCCTTTCTCTGCACACGACGCCAAGGTCATTGCTACATGTAGCAAGACCTATTTGGTGATCACCTCCCCAAACATGATGTTCATCCCGGAGCCTCACATCAACGCTGAGGAGCTGCACACACATGCTGATGGACGATTTGGCACAGCCGACTGTTTCCAGTGGCCTCAAGACTATGTGAAGGAATATGAATACGCTGTTTGCATTCCTCGCCAAGAGTGTCACAAAGCTCCCGATCACTTCACCTGGGCTTGGTACATGCCCACCCTTGAAGACTTTGATACCGTATCTGCAGCAGACCATGACAATCTACCCAGGACACCCAAACTGGAGCAGATCCAGGGGTTAGTCGGCTTGCTGAACGTCGCCCAGGGGCATTACAATGCTTTGGAAGAAGACCTGAGTCGGCAAGAAGGACATGGTGGCCCGGCTAATTCTTACCCTTTGCCACTCCATCTACCAGTTAATGCAAGAACCCCTTCTGTGGCACGACATCGTAGCACTGGTCGCCCAGCTTCAACGACTGTTCCTAGACATAATTGCCTACCATGACTTCTGCGAGGTAGTCGTACCTTGTATCACTTTGCCTGACCTTGTTCCCCACCCAACTCACACCACCTGGATGGGTTGCTTCACCAGGATCAATAGGATATGCAACGAACTATTTTGTGCTGGTGTACCGGTATGGTATGTTCGTTCTGACTTTTCAGTCACTGCCACCACAATTATCAAGAAACCCGTCATGTATACATTCCCCGACCACATCATCCGTGGGCAGTTCTCTATGCCACGTAAGACAGTCCAACCATTCACTCTGTTGTTTGCCAGCCCAGGTGGCAAGGACCGCCATCTAAAAACCTGCCAGTTTTACGAGTGTACTCCGTTTCTGGCTACCACGACAAGCATCTCAAGCTCGTCTCAAGTGGCCTCAGGCTCATCTTAAGCGGCCAAAGCCCCAACTGTCGCTTAAACGAAGAAAGAGGCCAGGAAGGACGTCGTGCTACAGTCAAGCACTCAGGGACAGCCAAATCCAAGTAAGTATTTATTATCCCCATTGCAAATATCCGAAACTAACCACCTCCTGCTGTTGAAGAAGGTGGCCGTGACAAGTGGACTGACTTGAGCATCCCTGAGATGCCACTGGCACTCCTTTTATGGGAGCAGGCCATGAAACAGGTGAACAAGGATCCCTCGAGGGTCAAGACCCATGTAGAGGACTCGGGATATTGTGTCCCTGAGCCCAGCCTGGTGATCTTGGGCGGCTTGCCAGAGCAGCATCAATTATTCATGGCAAACTGGTTAGGTGTTTGAAAGTTCTGGATCAAACAGCTCTAGGGGGGTACCACGTCTCAACACCCCTCCACACAATAGTGGTGTGACTTTCTCACTCGATCGCAACTGGACTCACTGGATGAGGACAAAGCCAGACCTTCAAATGGCAAAGGCAAGACCAAGGCGAAGGCTTGTCAGAGCGGGCTCTCCCAGGCGTTTGCAGAAGGCGTTTACAAGACACAGGGCTCCTACTTGGCCCCTAAGGAGTCAGTGGAGTGGCATGACCAAACCGTCTTGATAGCTTCCCTCGCCAACCTGCCAGTCCACCTGGTTCACGCAATTCTTTGGAAGTTGTTCAAACTGGGGTTTCATCATGAGCTCTGTGCCATAGACTGTGCGATGGTGCCAGATCTCTGGGTGAAAGCGCCGCAGGCGTGACACAGCCTGCTTGACTGTGTGTGGCTGGGACCACATGGAGAGATGAAGTGGGAGGGTTCGTTGCCCGGGGAGAAAGGAGACCTGGGCTTTACGGATGCTGTCCCCCACGACTGGCCTGTTTTTAATAGCTTTTGTATTGTCCTCTCAGCTTGGCCTGGTACACACCCCAGCCTCTACAAGTTTGCGACTACAGGTGATAGGGATGTAACTGAAGTACACAAGACCCTGAGCAGTGCCATGTTGTTCTACACGCAGTGCTTCTTCAATTGATTCGGTAGGCCTCCCATTGTCCCACACGCATTTCCATATGACTTCTATCAATGAACTCATTTTGTGCAATTCCTTCATTCAGCATATGTTGCACCTTGTGTAGTATTGTCTCCCTCCATACCAACTTTCACACTTCCATTTCTGCTCAGACTCGATAATCAGGATTTGTTTATATACACGATTAATCAGAATCTTTGGATGATTTTTCATAAGGACCAGGAATACCTCTTTCAATGACTGTTTAGTTGACAAACTAACTAGATTAATTACATGCAGGTTAGGTCACTAGTGGGGAGAAGGTGAGGCAAAGGCACAATCACCTGCTTCATACATGCAGCCCGCATGCTGTAGAAAACTATAGTGTAGTCACTGTATTAGTAGGCTAAATACATACCTGTAGAAACCTATAGTGTAGTCACTAAAGAGAAACTACAGTACTCGACGACCGAAATAAGGTCGTGCTTATGTAAGC
>JBBPRK010000932.1:0-16390 GCA_038093075.1 Boletus patriciae
CGCCGTCGTCCCAGCAGAGGGATACCCCACCCCACTCAGATACACCAACAAGGCGTCGAACCAGACGTACACGGTCTGACTCGGGTCCCCGGGCACAGGAATCCCCCACCCAATTCTCTCCCTCGGTCTCGATATCGACAAGTCCTCGAGAGGTTCCGTCTTCAAGTCGTGAATCACCGCGTTCTGGTAGACGTCCGGGTGCACGCCGCGCGACGCGCGTCCGTCCTCGGCTTTCGCGCTGAGCTCGGCGGCGGTGGCGTAATGCGCGAGGAGAACTTCGCGGAACTTGGACAGTCTGAGCTTGTAGTTGACTTCGCTGGACCATTCTACGACGGCGCCCGTCTCGGTCGCGATTTTGGTGTGTGGGCGGGTCGGATGAGAGGTGATGCGCGAGGACGGGTAGAAGCATTCGTCGGTGGTGGAATAGTACCCCTCGTAGGTATCTTTATAGATGAGTCCTTGGTCCGCGAGCGTACGCTGCACAAGAGTCAGGACACGGGGTGAGGAATGGCGGCTGGAAGGGCGGTGGACGGCGCTCACCCAGACATGCTCGACGGTGTCGCGATGCTGTCGTTGCGTAGTGCGCATGAACACGGTCCCGCTGATATGTGCCCTCTCGCCGAGTTTCTACGCCAACGACGTCACAAGTGAATACCAGGCGAGGGAAGGGGGACGGACACGAAACTCGGCGGATATCACGTCGCACCACGCGAGTGGATCGACGCCTTTCGCTTCGGCTGCTTGCTGCATCTTGAGACCATGCTCATCCGTGCCTGTGAGGAACACTACTTCTCGAGCGGGGTTCAGTATGCGCTGAAACCGCGCGATGATGTCCGCGGTGACGAGCGAGTGGAGGTGGCCGATGTGCGGACCTTGCGAGCCACGTCAGCGAGCGGGTCCAAGAAGCGTTGGCTGAGCTCACGCGCGTTGGGGTAAAATATGGGCGTGGTGACATAGAATGGCTTGTCGGTGCTCTGCGTTGCGTTGTGCCGTCGGACGGGGAGCACGACGCGTTTGGCTGCTGGTCTCGAGCTACAAATTCTCAAGCGGAAACCTCTGCAGGAGAACATCCAGGTGAGAGAACAACTTGCTCGTCCTGGCCATTTTAAGTCATCTACCGCTGCGTTCTACATATGCATATGTACATCAAAACTTGGGATTTCACAAGCGCAAATGGCAAAAGTCCTGCACGACAACAGTCCTCTTTCACAAGCCCATCTCAAATTCAGGATTTGTCCGGCAAAATCGCACGGAGAGGAGGTTGCTTCTCCAAGTAACCAGCGTTCCTCAGCAAGAAGTTGTACTCGCTCCCATTACCCTATAGACAGAAAAACGGTCAGACAGCGCGAGGGAACAAACACGAAAACACTGACGATCATCGTAGTCGGGAAACCAGGCTCGAACGGAACAACACTCTCCAGGTACTTGATGTGCTCCGGGGTGAGAACGATTTCGAGTGCTTCGAGGTTGGCTTGCAAGTGTTCCACCTTGCGACCTCCAATGATAGGGAACACATACGGCGCCTTTTGCATGACGTACGCAATCGCGACCGAGGTGATGTGCTTCGCACCGACTTCTTTGGCGACTTTCTCCAATGCGGCACTAACGGCCCTTTCCTTCTCGTTTCGCTTCCACTCTGGGTTGAAAGCTGTACGGCCCCTTTCGCCTGATTGAAGGCGTTGCTGCTCCTCTTCGTCGGTGCGGAACTTTCCGGCTGCCAATACTTGCCACGGAGCCAAAGCCATGCCTGTGCCGGATTAAACATGGACACCCAAGCATATTCCAGAGTCCAAACCTACCGTGAGCTCTAGCCATAGGGATAATATCGCGTTCGAAAGAGCGTTCCATGACGTTCCATTGACCTTGATAGATCACGAATGGCGTCTTTCCATGATCACGGGCATACTGGTTCGCTTGGGATACAAACCATGCAGGAGTATCAGAAATCCCCTTGAAAATTGGACGATTCAGTCGCTCTCAAGAGAGACACGAGATGCTCAGTGCTTACCAGGTAAAGGACTTTTCCTTGCTGAACGAGATTGTGAAGGCCGTTCATTATTTCCTCGATCGAAGTATCCCAATCCCACCAATGGACGTAGAGGATATCAATGTATGATGTCCTTAGCTTTCTCAAGCTGGCATCCACACTGACATTCATCGTTTTCACGCTGTTTCCCGCGTACAGCACCTGTTGTTTGATCCCCTTCTCTCTGCGCACATAATTTGTGGAGTACTTGGGGGTGAAGGTGAGTACCGCGCTGCGGAAAGTTCCTCGACTCTAATAACTCACTTTGGTCGCGATAACGAGTTGATCCCTGATGCCACGTTCCTCCGCCCATTCGCCAATGAACTCTTCTGAAGTCTGATCTTGGCTAAATCAGAATGGTTAATACGGTCCAAGAACGCCATCAGCGAAAGCCCCTTACTAGCCATTAGCGGTATCGATGAAGTTTCCGCCGGCATCATAGAATGCATCCAGGAGCTTGAAGGAAGATTCCTTGTTCATACCCCCCATGCCAAACTGCTCCCACTTGTCCCCGATGCTCATACCACCGAGTTGGAAAGGGGAAACATGGATTGAGGCATGGGGCGACAGGACGCGGTATCGAGCCAGCCGCGACTCTGGCTTGAGTACTGGTGCCATTATCGACATGGTGGATGTTTATTGATCTGGTATCAGAAGGACAGAGGATGGATGTTGCTGAGAGCGTTGGACATCAATTCAGTTGAACCAAAGCGCTTTTATACTTGGCTGGTTGTCCTGTCATCACCGTTGAGGTACGGAGGGTTTTGGGGACACGCAAGCGCGCCGCAGTCGATGTAAGAAATCATGCATCATGCATCAAAGAAACTGCCATAGTTTCTGCCGAACACTGATCGGTGTTTGGATCCTCCTATGGAGGGCGTTCAACTCCGTGATGGGTGGAGCACGATGGCTGCCTTGAGGAGGGATCCCGCAGTGGTCTGACAAATCTATCCGAAACGCGGCTGAGGAGACAAAGGAAAGATTTGTCAAGGCGCTGTCATGGTGGGCCCATCGTATCTCTGTGGGCTATCAAATTCGCACACTAATATTAACCCAGGTCACTGAGATGAATACCGGGGCGTACCTTGCGTGAGAGGGAGAACTTGATCGAGTGTTACTTTGCCCTAGATCCTACGAGTTGCGGTACATATCAAGCTGCCTTGCTACACAACAGTGAAAGTTTCACTGCATAGACTGCTATCTGTAGCTGGAGTGGGTATTCGCACTACTGCGAACTACGGGTAGGACGGGTGCGGGTCTTAGGAAGGACGAGGGTCAAACATGTCCATACTGTGCCCGTACGACGGCGTTACGAGTTTGGACGGGTTGTGGGTGCTGACTCTATCACGTCTGTAAGAATGACGGACAACTGTCGGATCGCAAAAAAGGGTAGAAAGAAGACATTACTGCCCCGTGGATACGATGTCCGTGCTCTACGCTGTTCGTAGCTTTATCGCTTGACGACTCTCTACGGGCGGTGGTTTATTATTCCTGTGATACAATCAATGGACTTTACCTAGAACACCGATGAGTTGCTCGTGATGTGTCAATATAAATGACTTGCCTCGATTCCTTAGGTGGCAGTGCCAGAACGCGTCGATGTCACATCTCACGTGCTTGTCACACGTATACTGTCACGCCCCTTGCTCGTCGTCAGACGCGACGTCCACGCATCACTCACAACGAACAACGATGGGTATCAAGGGACTGACCGCACTCCTCTCCCAACATGCACCAAAAGCCATCGTGGAACACGACATAAAGACCCTCTTTGGTCGCAAAGTCGCCATCGACGCGTCCATGTCGATTTACCAATTCCTTATTGCTGTGCGGCAAAAGGACGGCGAAATGCTTACCAACGACGCTGGCGAAACAACAAGTCATTTGATGGGGTTCTTTTATAGAACAATCCGCATCGTGGAGAATGGCATCAAACCCGCCTACGTGTTTGACGGGCGACCGCCAGAGTTGAAGTCGGGCGTAGTGAGTAGATTGAAGGGTCCCAGCAGCAGTCGTCATTGACGCGCGTGTAGCTTGCGAAGCGTTTTGAAAGGAGAGAGGAAGCAAAAGCCGAGGGCGAAGAGGCGAAGGAAACAGGTACCGCTGAAGAGGTAGACAAATTCTCAAGACGAACCGTTCGCGTTACCCGAGAGCATAACGAAGAATGTCAAAAACTCCTCAGGCTTATGGGCATCCCTGTCGTCATCGTCCGTCGTTCCTATATTGTCTCTCGAGCTGTTGAACATATGATTACGCTAGGCTCCATCGGAAGCGGAGGCCCAGTGTGCTGAACTAGCAAGGGGCGGAAAGGTACGATCACCACGAGCATCACCAGACACTCAATCATTGAGCTGTTCTTGGCAGGTATACGCGGCCGGTTCGGAAGATATGGATACTCTCACTTTTGCTGCCCCGATCCTGTACCGCCATCTCACGTTCTCCGAAGCCAAGAAAGCCCCTATATCAGAGATAAGTCTTGAGAAGGCCCTCGAAGGACTCGAAATGAACATGTCACTCGTAGGTGCTACTCTGGCATTTCCTGATTGTACTGACCGTGCAAGGGTACAGTTTATAGACCTGTGTATATTACTTGGTTGTGACTACCTCGAGCCTATCAAGGGCATCGGTCCCAAGAGCGCATTGAAACTTATAAGAGAGTACGATGGGTTGCAGGGGGTGGTTGAGCATCTACGAGAGAAGCGAGTTGTTCGTGGTGTCTGGTTAACAAATTTTGACCTCTTCCTTCCCTCCAGACAAGCCGAGAAAGAAGACAAGGCCACTGATGCTGAGGAGGGCGGCAAGAAGAAGAAAGGGGGTATCCAGGTTCCCGATGAGTGGCCCTGGCAAGAAGCCAAGAAATTGTTTATGAAACCAGATGTGTTGCCAGCGTCGGAAGTCGAGGTAAATCCCCACTTCCCCAGTTATGTGTGCCACTTACTTACCATGTAATTTGACAGCTCGAATGGAAAGACCCTGACGTGGAAGGCTTAGTAAAGTTTTTGGTAGTGGAAAAGGGATTCAAGTTTGTGACCGTTTTGCACTGTCGTTCACTTTGTGATATATGTTTTTTTACGCAGCGAAGACCGCGTACGAAAAGGTGCAGAGAAGCTCCTGAAATTACTCAACGCAAAACAACAGGGGCGTCTCGACGGCTTCTTCACCCTCCAGCCCAAGGAACCCAAAGGAGATAAAGGCAAAGTGGGGAAGGGGAAGGGGAAGGGAACAGATACAAAGGGGAAGGACACGAAAGGGAAAGAAACCAAAGCTGGAACGAAACGGAAGGCGGAAGAGAAGAGTGAAGAATCGACCAGTAAAAAGGGCAAAACAAAAAAGTAGTGAGTATGAGCTTGACTCGGGACCCCTGTCGACATTGCATTTTTGCTACGTACTACTCCATTTTGTGTATCCCCATTTGTACCTGTACTTTAATTAACCTCCGTCATTCAACTCAGGTTCTGCGGTTCAGATCCGTCCATCAAGTATTCCATTTAGCTCACAAGTGCAGAAAGAACACCATAGGCATCGATCCTACTTGGGTGACTATGGTTCCCCGGACCGTGACCCGACAGGCGCGGGTTTCCCACCGTGAAACGGTTGTATTTTGGTCCAGGCACTGTGGCCCGACGCCCGACTATTGTAGACGACCATGACTATCGAGACTTGGGTCGTTCCTGGCATTCCAAAAGTCGCCGTTCGCTCGGGCCCTCCGACCACGGATGAGCTGCGGGTTTATTACCCCGCACGGTTTACGTGGCCCCAGCTAAAGACCTTTGTCAACTCGGGGTACGTCCGGTTCTCGACCCTTGTACATCCTCGTCGTGACACCCTTTGAAGGGACCTCGGCCTGCTGAAGCGCGACAAAAAACTGCAGCGCAGATATGATGAATGGGTCATTGGGGTCAAAAAGGAATATGGATCAGCGGGTGCGTGTCTCATGGATTGATCAATTTTATTGACGCGCTCTGAGCTGACGTATGCAATGTAGGAAATTACCTTTTAAAACACCGGCTGCAGTGGGGCGAACCCGACAGGCTTTCACTACTCACGTCGGTGCTAGACGACTGGGCCCCTGTTGCAACAGAGAACGGAGAACAAGAGGTCTATCCAACTCCCGAATATTTCAAAGCCGATATACCATTTAACTCGAAGCTGATTTGTATCAGGCAAAACGACTGGCCGTACTCAGGTACGACAGACACCGTGAATTTACGGATCGCCCGAGTCCCGGTAGCTGACGGTGCACTTCTACAGTTCCTCCTGAAATCGAACATTCCTTGATCTGGAGCCGGGTGCCCGTCTTCCATCCCGCCCTGATCCAGCCCCCCATCGACGCCCGCGTTCAGCAAGATGGACTTTGTGGTTTTACTGGGTCGACTGACACCATTGCGAGTCTCCCTTCTCTCGAGTCCTGTCTCCCGGCGCTGGCCGACTGGGATGTCACCATGGACCAGCTCGTTCTTTCTCCGAGGGGAAGTGAGGTAGAAGAGACAATGGTAAAGAACGCAGGGAAAGAAATCCATGGATTCGTGAAGCGGAGGTGGAAAGAGAATCAATGGGAAACCGCCTGGTTCGTCAACCCTCCGGTACGTTTTATGCGATGCGACGATTGTTCCTCTTCCGTGAATATTCACTCCGAACTGTGATTTAGAGGTTACAAAGTATTCCGGGTTTGGCACATATCCATGTGTTTGCGCGCAGGAAAACGGATGAAGAAGAGGCTGCCTGGTGTTCTTGACTATCGACGTGCTCGAAGCATGCATGATGTATCAATTTAGGAACAGAAGGGAAAAGATGAGCATCTTGATTGTTAACTCTGCGTGCCCGTCATTTCGTCTCCTTTCCAAGTGGTGCCCCGCCCTGCCACCATTGCAAGCGCAGTTGAAATCTTGATTCAGGCTGGCACATAATTATTCAACTAACGACAACATAGGCCTTCAATGTGGCTCAGGCTCTCATTTCTCTAGCTTCGGGGACGTCCAACGACCACACTTTCAGTCGGGGAGCATATTGGACATCATCGATTCATCCATGTCATATTTCCATCGTCAGCTAGGCACAGGTTGGTCAGATTTTTAGAACAGTCGCACGACTGACAAATTGATATATGCTCACCTTTTTACAATCTGACTCGCTTTACATACACGCTGCGGCTCCAAAATGTGATGTCCATTTGGTGACCATATCGGCGCCACAGAAACCCACTTGTAGGGTTAGGTGTAGCCCATATTAAACGCGTACGTCATCTCGGAAACCATCCTGCACTACCTCATGGAGTGCTCGCAATACGAATCCTACGCCTCTTGCTTATAGCGGAGCCCACAACGCTTCCGAAAGACGCACCGTGTGAAGACCTCTCCCCACCACGAGACAACAAATAGCCTGCCGGCTGCCACCCAGAGACCGTGCTACCCCGAAGGTGGCGGGCTCATTGGGCCGTGCGGATTTCAGTTTAGGCTGGAAGCGAACGAGAAGGAAAGGGTCGTCATTGGAGACTGAGGTCGCTAAAGAAGTCGGTGCCAACATCAGGGAAAACCCCCAAGTCCGAAGATGCAGATTTTCATAGATCCTGCAGTACCTGTTGAGTTCGGACTAATCTCACTCACAAATTACTAATTGTCTCCCGGATTTTGGCAGGTCTGAGTTGATCGATGACAATCCACATCGCGGTCATCCGGGATATTGTTGGCCCACGTAGCTTCGAACGGACCAGGCTTTGTGAAGCCGAGCGATCAGTCAGCGCTACAGCGCGAGTCAGGTAGTTAAAGTGACGTAAGTACGGCAGCCTCGTCAGGCCTCTTTCTTTTCCAATGACGCGTCTTCTGGGAATGTGACAATAGTGATGACAAGACCCAGGCTGGCCAGCCTAGTATAAAGACCCCTGCCCAATATGCGAATGCCTTCATCATCGCCTGTCCTCACTTCTGATAATCAACTGCACTATGTCGTCGATAATGGTACCAGCGGCCAAGCCCACTTCCCGTCTCGCCCGATACCGCGCTTTGTCGCCCCACGCCTCGGTTCATGTCTCGCCGTTCCAGCTCGGCGCCATGAGCATTGGGGATAAATGGGATAAGATTGGCGCAGGGAGCATGAACAAGGAGACTTCGTTCAAGTTGCTAGATGCGTTCTACGAAGCAGGCGGAAACTTCATCGACACCGCCAACAACTAGTGGGTATCTCACAGATATGCTTTGCCATGGCGCGGTTAACATCCCGTTACAGCCAAGATCAAAGCTCAGAAGAGTTTGTTGGTGAATGGGCCGAGCAACGTGGCATTCGAGATCAGCTCGTCATCGCAACCAAGGTCAGTAGTCCCATTGGTCCGGTCGGCCCCGTACTGATTCGAGTGCAAAGTACACAACGAATTTTGTGCGCGCAGAGACTGGGATCAAGCAAAAGGTCCTCTATACCGGAAACAACGTCAAGTCGATGCATATTAGTATAGAAGCCAGCTTGAAGAAGCTGAGAACTACATACATCGACATTCTCTACGTCCACTGGTGGGATTGGGAGACTTCCATCGAGGAAATGATGAATGGCCTTCATAGGCTCATTCAGCAAGGAAAAGTGCTCTATCTGGTATATGTCGAAATCATCTTTGATGCTTCTGATTTCTCAAAATGTTCAATTTCCAGGGTATTTCCGATACCCCCGCATGGGTCGTGTCCCAGGCAAACCAGTACGCTCGTGATCACGGCAAGACGCCGTTCGTGATCTACCAAGGTCAATGGAATATCATGCAACGCTCTTTCGAACGAGATATCATCCCGATGTGCAAGGCTCATGGTATGTCCGGACGTAATACTTTTGGCACCGCATGATTATTTACGGCGGCACAGGCATGGCTTTGGCTCCCTGGGGCGTGCTAGCAGGCGGAAGACTCCGCAGCGACGAGGAAGAAGAACGACGCGCCAAGTCGGGCGAAAATGGTCGCACCATTTTCCAGGCAGATTGGAAGCGAAACGAAGAAGAAAAGGCCATGAGCGCGGCGTTGGACAAGGTCGCCAAAGAAGTCAGTGCTAAGCACCTCACTGCTGTAGCAATTGCATATGTCATGCAAAAGACGCCATATGTGTTCCCCATCATTGGTGGCCGCAAGGTGGAACAATTGGAAGCTAACCTCGAGGCATTGGGGATCGTTCTTACTTCCGAGCAAATCAAGTATTTGGAGAGCATTGTCCCACTGGACCTTGGTTTCCCGATGACGATGATTGTTAGTCGTTGATCTTGCCACGTTTCCTGTTTCTTTCTAACCGTTTTGTAAGGGCGACGGTAGCGACTACAACCGTTTGATGCGAAATGCTGCATACTTGGAGAAGCAACCTCCCCATCGTGCAATCGTACCGGACCTTTCCTAGATGCGTGGAAACGACGTGAAGAGCTTAATACAAAGCATATACATTCTACGCGAAAGTTATATGTGTCAACTACCCTGTCTCTCATAGTGTGCGTACGGACGCATTGTCGTTATGTCATTTCCAGACTGTAATCGTCCATTTTCCTGCTTGTTTGTTTCAAGTTCTTGTGATCCAAGCACATCGCCTCCTCCTTGTGCGGTATTCCTCGGTCACTCGTCAGGTTAGACAAAGTAGAGGGCTTAAGATGGTGCTGAATGTAGAACCGCCGAAAATCCTACATCACACACACGCGAGCAAGAATCGCAGACCCACCCAGCAGCGCCTACTTCATTGCGGCCCATCTTCTATTCAATGTCTCTCTTCCCTCAACACCCCACGGTAGGAAGCCCGAGGAAATCGTCTGCAGTCACTGTACGACATGGGATATTGTTGTCTCCCATGGCCGCCCTAACGGACACACTGGCAGATTTGGCACGTGAGCGTCCAACTGGTGCAGCCGATCGTGTGTGAGACCGTGCAACGGCGACCTTCAGCTTTTGCGCAAAGATGGCTGCCGTGACGGCAGTCTCGAAGCCGACTTGCCTTACTCTAGGCTTCCGAGCGACAGACGCGCTAGCGGCGGGGGATGCGATGGTAGTTCTAGACACCATGGTAATTGGCGAGGACTCGAGCGGTGACGCATATGAAGACCAAGTACGCGGCTGGACTGGACAACAACCTCCGAGTCAGTGACTACCATACGTCGTGTCAAAGGACGACAGATACACACTAGACGCTGGAGGACCCTCTAATTTGACGGCCACTGAGTACGTGTCCGAGGCTGAGGTGAACAGTACTGACCAGACAAAAGCATTCGCCGTCCTGAATTTATCTCTGGTACCATCACCCAGGATCCGCGGCTCTGCTGCACCGAATAGAAGTACAGCCCACTCGGGGATGCGCAGAGGAAGAGAGGAGCAGCCAATGCCACCACGAAGTCAACGACCCGATTGGTGAGATCGGATATCGCGCATAAATAACCTCAGATCTGATGAAGAGGAACCACAGCTCACTTGCTGTAATGCGCATGCCTTCGCTCCCAGGCGCGTAGGCACTATCTCGCACGCATATATTTTAATGACCTTATTTGAGAGGAAGGCAGGCCCAGTGAATTAGAACAGAACAATGCTGAAAACTCACCACAGCCCAGGGCCATGCGAAGTTGGCGACGAAAATGTAGATTAGAATGATAACAGCCCACTGGGGGGGTTTATCGTCGAGGTAGGCCTCGTCGCTCGCCTTGCCACTGTGAACTGCATATATGCTGCGGATTGCCAAAAAACAGCTAGCGATAGCGATCCTTCCACTTATCTGCCAAAAGCTGAGCTGGAATGGTGAACACTAGGTTTATAATTCCCGAAATTCCTGAGGCAAGGAATGATGCACGTTGCAATGAGATGAAGAGGATGGGAGCACAATACAGCACCACATTGATCTGGTCCAAACAGAAGACATATCGCGAGGATGAAGTTGGGGGACGCGGGACCGAGCACGACGTACCGAGTGGTTCGAGGACACGTTATAGCATAGCCACTAAGTCGATCATGATGATGTCACTCGTTTCCCTGTTCCCGACTCTGAAGCCAACTGTCAACATGGAATTCTACATTGCTGTCTTCTCTTCTCTTCCCTTCCCGCTCTCTGAAAAGCTTGCCGAGCCCCCCATGCACACCGCACTCACCAATAACCGGTCCTATTCACCTATCGAATGGCTTCAATTCGTTCGTGAAAACGATCCTGACAACCAGTATCTTGTTACCGCCGTCGAGCACTACAAGGAGCCGTCTGCATGGCCAGATTGTCAGCACGAATACCTCATCTTATCTGTTCAGCTCAGGCCACACCCCCATCGATCGATTCCCACAGACCCTAACACCTTCCTAATCAAAGTTTCCCGGACCATCGTTGGCCACACGCTCCCCGCCCGGCTAGGCCTCTGGGGCCCCGCAGCAGACACCATCACCACCGTTCCTGGCGATGTCCCACATCAACACCAGCGTCTTCATTCTCTCACGTGGGCAATTGAAACAGCACCGGCCCTCGTCACCATTTCCAGCCTAATTTGCGAGATCCACGATAGAATGCCTCGGTACCGCCTGTTACAGTCATCCTGCTATGCATTTGCACGTGCGGTTGGACGTCTCATCTACCTCCGTCGCGATGGTACTGCAGGAGATCCACAACACACACCCTTCCTCATCAGGGAGTCCTACTTGCTGCACTGCATCCCAGCTGGAATCACGAGAGCAGAGAGAGTGGCTGTTGAGGTTTCTCGCAGTTGCGAGACTCTCGGAGGTAGTGTTATTTTCACCTTCATTTGAATTACTTCTCACAAAATTTTCAGTGCCTTAGTAGAGATTTGTCGGGCACGAGCATGTGTTGGCCCACCATTGTTTTGTAGAATTTCCAAACGAGTCTGCATAATACTTCGTGTCCTCACGTAGCGAAAAGTCACGTGGATCAGTCTCTCAGCATGCAATCGCAACTCGGCCTCGTACTCGTCCACCAACACTGGGCGTAAGACCTTCCCTGTGGGCGATTTGATCTGCATTCATCCAATGTTTGCGATCAAATGACCGAGTTCTTCTCAGAGTGCTAGATGGGACTGACCAGGTTGATGACAGCCGTACAGGCTGAGCGAGGCGCGACCGACGCTTGAGTAGAGCAAATGACCTCGGCCGCACCAAACGCCTTGCCGCTGGGCGACAAACCGACCCATGACCGGTGACCTCGGGACGCGCTCGTGCGCCTTACGTCCGCTGCTCACGCCAGCAGCATCTCCTCGATTTCTGTGGGGGACACTTGCATTCCCGAACATGTCGGATCGCGTGTCTCGGACGGGTCGTGGCCAATGGATTTTCTTCTTTCTCGCCTAGGCTCGATCCTCAAAGCTAAAGTTACGCAGGAGGTTGACCCGTGAAAAATCTCTATGCACGAGAGTGTGGAAGGACGTATAGAGGACGCCGTCTGCGTCTATGCGCATCCGATCGCCCGTACGGGGCCCACCCGTCCTTGAACGTCTCACTGGTGGCCCCCCAGCTTTCCCAGTAACCGTGCACGACAGATCTCCTGGTAGTCATGATGTGCCTGGCGAGCTCTTCACATCTTCGTCTTCAAAGACGAAGATGACACCTGAAAAAGAGATGGCCAGCAGAAAGTCGCTCAGTCACTCGTTGAGATCCGGGAAAGGAAACAACGCTCAGCATGCCGACCTTTGTCAAAGTCGTGATCCAAGGGAATGCTTGATCTTTTTGCCGGTCTTCAGGTTACTGATGGTGGGGATCTGTGAGAGTCAAGGCGTGCAGACTCACTCTGGCGTTTTCAACGTCGCGGGGCGTGATGCCTCGTTCGAACTTGAGCAAGAGGGGTGGAAGGCGCAGTACTCGAGACATGCTGTGCACGCGGGATCAAGTGTCAGTACGACGTACCGGTGTGGTGGATGACGGACGGAAGAGCGGTTGGTGAAGCCAAACTTGAATGTCGTCAGATATCATGCCAGGGCCTGTAGTATTTTATAAGGACCGGAGCTTGAATTGGAACAGGCTATCGTGCGTAGCAGTCAGTGATACTGAGCTCGGTTCATCACACAGTACTGGTCGAGACCTAGATGTGAGCCACAGTAAGTTAACAGTAGCCTCAAGTTGGTCTAAAGACTTACGGCGTCCTCGAGCTTGGATCAGGTGCGAGGCGCTCAGGGGTTCTTTTTTTTTCCCAATTTGACAAGGGTATAAATCATTGCGTATAAGCAGTCAAGACAACAGTATGAAGCAGTGCAAGTGGACAGCGAGGACAGATTAATTGACGAACAGATTTTAGTGTACAAGGTAGCGCGGAGTCCATCTCAAAGTCCCATTCGGAAGGAAAGTCTTCAAGCGTCCTTGTCAACAGTTGTAAGGCGCTCTGCGAGTCTTGACAGCATATCTTCGGCACGCGGATTGCGCGGGAAGGATCGCCCATCCCCTTTGCTGTAAAGCCCACTGCGGTCAGTACACATAAATTCACGTTGTAAATGGCAGCTATGTCCCCCGATTGTGGTGTTCAAGGCTCACTCACCTAGCACCACCGTATACAATGCGCCACATCCAACTGCGTGGTTTGTTGCAACCAAATACCTGTGCCCAGTTCTTCCGCCATCCGAGATTGTACAGCTTCACTGAACGATGAGCGTCTCGTACGAGATTTCTTTGATTGTACGAGAGCTCGTGTTCCATAGGAGGATCCGAGAGGTGAAGGGACACAGGAAGTGATGGTATATATCGAAGGAGCAGGAATGGTGAGAGACTTTCCAGAGTTGTTTGGTTCGTGCTATCCGCACTTAAGACCATTGCGAGTCCGCCAGGGTGAGTAGACACTTACGAGATGAGGTACATGTGATATATTGTGAAGGAACCAACCACAACGGCGAAAATGAAACAGGCGGCGGTCAAGAGAAGTTCGTGAACAGGCGTGGCATCATCCTTGTGGAAAGTCAGCAAGTTTCAGCGCGGCAAATCTGCGGCTGCGAATGCTCACCGGCACCGAGGTCGCATTGTGGAGTGACCACCAAAATGCACGCGCAGAGATGACGCAAATGTATGTTGAGAGGAAGGTAATGCAAGATATGAAGTGGAAAAAGGCAGGATAAGTTCTATGGCCCTAGAAGAAGATTCGTAAGAGTAATTTCGTCTGATGTCGATCTTGACCTACTACACACTTGCCTCCCAGCCACGGACAGTGATGGTCTGATCGATCAGCACTCGTAATATCACAAACAAAGTATCCACAGCCTACCCATTTTTAACACGCAGCGTCCACAAAGATTGCAGTGGTGCGTACGCTCCGGCTTCGGCCCCCAGCACTTGCGACACCATTTGAGAGGGGTCAACTCGTCGTCAAAGTCTGGAGCAGCCATGAGAGCTTCCTGCAATCCCAGATCGTCGATTCCTTCCTCTGAGACTCCTTTGGGGAGAGAAACTGGCCCGGGGTCACGGGCCACACAAACAATGAGCGAAAAAAATGCAAGAAATGTAAGGGTGTATGAAACAAGTAAATGAACGAGAAAACTTGTGGTGGAATGCAGTGTGCGAAGGTAATAATTGACGAGAACGAGTAGCCAGGACGGGTGCGGAGCGATCATCAAACCAACCAACGCTATCAAAGAGAGTCACGTTGAGAATCATTCACGGTGAGCCTGCCACGATAGGGAATCGGCACTTACTACAGAGAGGGAGGTAGTGAAACCATCTTTTCGGTGGTTCGTCCGGATCATCGTCCAAGCTAGGGTCCCGTCGTGTCGATGGTGAAAAATCAAAGGAGAGTAGTGGCATCGGGTATCGTGGCCTACGCCGGTAACGATGATCGGCTCAGCGATGAGGAGCGGTGAGAAAGTCAAAGCGCAGTTCAATGGCCGCCGCGTGACTCGGTGACCGTTAGACCACACTTGGCGGCCACTTTCGTAGAACCGAACTTGCAAAACCGAGTATATTCCTCGCCACATTTCTCCAGCAAATGGTTCCAGTTTATTCCCTCTCCTGCAGCTGACGGGTCAACAACATAGCTCATTACTCGCTTCGATCATCCTCGCGGCTCAGTCAACGTTACGTCTAGTGATCGGGAAATGTGTATCGTCGAGTCGTGTTCCCCATTGGACCTCAATAAATCCCGCTGCATGGGTGTCTCGGGGCTCTATCGCACGCAGACGGGCCGTGCTTCCAATCACCCTTCAAATTTACCTGATCGCGCTACACGCCTCTCTAGCTGGTATGCTATGGGGACTTGACACTGGTGAGTTTCGAGTACTTATCTACGTATCTTTTGACGATTCCGGTCGAAGGTTCCATTGGTCCTCTGACGCAGATGGTACAATTCAGCGACTTCGTAGGGTACATTCCATCCGGTCAACTGGGGATCTATGTCGCCTGTATCCTGCTTTCAGTCTCGATTTCCTCTTTATGTAGTGGTCATGTCGCCGATGTCATCTCTCGCAAGTATGGCATTCTCACTGGTGGACTAATAGTCGCCATTGGGACCATTATATCTGCCTCTGCAAATAATTTCCCTGCGTTGATTTCTGCTCATCTAACAAGTATCTTAGCTTGGCGCAGTCCGCAACGCTATCGTTATTTGGAATGGCTTCCATGCCATTCTCCCCCGGTGGCTGGTGCAACATGGCCGGTTTCAGGAAGCTCGTGATGTCTTGTCCCAACTCTGTCAGAGTGACAATGTCGACAAAGAGCTGTACAGTATTTGGGGATCTTTGAAGAGGAGAGCACGCAGCAAGCCACGTTCTCGGAGGCCTTCTCGAAACGGTATATCAAGAGTCTACTCGGAATATTCCTGATGGGATTTCAAATGCTCTGCAGTGTATGTGCCCCACTTTTTCTGTATGCATCGCAATCCATCGAGTACTGAGCCTTCCATCCCTTTGGCACAGTCTTGCTCAAGTTCAAACAGGGTACCACGCCCGCCGACGCCGAAAAGATCAGAGCGAGCCCGCGCGCCTTGCCCTCGCAGATCTCCGCCATCAGTAGCCCCAAGGACGGCAAAGAGATCAAGCATCCCTTGGATCACGACTTTGACAAAGGTCGGCATGCTGGGCGTTGGTTCCTTTTCCGAATCTTAATGAGTGACTGAGCGACTTTCTGCTGGCCATCTCTTTCTCAGGAGACGAAGATGTGTTGAAGAACTCACCAGACACATCATGACTATCAGGAGATCTGTCGTGCACGGTTACTGGGAAAGCCGGGGGGCCACCAGTGAGATGTTCAAGGACGGATGGCTCCGTGCTGGCGATCGGATGCGCATAGACGCAGACGGCGTCCTCTATTACGTCCCTCCACACTTTCATGTATAGAAAATTTTCACGGTCAACGTCCTGCGCAGCTTTGAAGATCGAACCTAGGCGAGAAAGAAAATCCATTGGCGACGACCCGTCCGAGACACGCAATCTGGCATGCTGAAATTTTCGGGAATGCAAGTGTCTCTCACA
>JBBPRK010000933.1:0-14566 GCA_038093075.1 Boletus patriciae
AACCCAAACAAAAACACAAATGACCTCATAAATGATGCTCTGAGTTGTGTCTTAGCAACACAATTATCCTACTGGTTCTTTGTTAGTAAAGTCCTATGTTGATCTTACATAAACCTAACCCTGTCGCTGACACTGTTGTTGCTGGAGTAGACCAATTAGTCTTGTCTAAACAAGCTTTGAACCCAAAGAAGGGGGTGGTCATCAGGGATTTTGTGGACACCCACAGGTTCTGTTTCACTCTGGATGGCCTCGATGAGGAATTCAGCATCAACCATCAACCCACACAGGCCAGTGCAGGCACATGGTATACTGCTATACACTCCACCACTCTTTCCACTAACCTCCAAGTCTTAGATATGGCCCTGCGTGCTCGGAAGTTCAGCAAGCCACACGTCAATACCAATATTGAGGAATTTGTGAGTCACATTGTGGCCACCAATGTCATATGGGTATTCTTGGGGTTTCCCCTCCCACAGCACACCCCCCCTGGCGCATTCAAGTAAGTTATTATACCCCTGTCCCCAAGCACCTCTGTTAACCGGTCCCTGGTTAGACAGCTTGACGACGGCCTGACGCTTGGGTGGGGCCCAGACACAGGAGCATGCCCCCCTATATGGTGACAGGCTTCCTGCCAACATCTGGATGGTACGCTCCTGGGCTATGGGTTATGGGTTACCATGGTGGTGTCATCACCTACCACCACCATGATGCTGATGGTGCAAGCACATTTGTGACTGTAACCTCTGGCGCTAAAAATTGGGTAGTTATTAGGGTCAAGGGTGTTAGCAGGAAGGATCTGCCAGAGTTCCTGGCTAACCTCAGCAGCCCAGACAGCTTGCTCAGATAGAAGCTGAAACGATCCACCTTCATTAGGGGGGCCTTCTGTCAGTGTATCCCCTTCTACCACCTCTCCTCTCATTCTTTCATTAGAATCATGCCACCAGGACAATACCACACTGTGTATATACCCCAGTGGCCGGTTTTTCTCGTGGGGGTCATTTTTTCAACCTGGATACCATGCACCTCACTGAGGCATCAAGGTTTGTGGATGCCATGCAGGGGAAGTATGTTATGAATGACAACCATTTCGGAACATTGGAGACCCTCTGTCACCTGGTCATTTCTTTAACAAACCTACCCAAGGCATGCAGTGAGTCATGTTCATTTTCCCCAGCAAACTACTCAATACCCCACCACAGCTATACAATCACTTGATAGCCCTTTGCAGCATGGTCGTACACCATTTGCTATATGTTGCGCAGGGCACACCAACTCGCCTGTCTGTGACACTTAGTGCTGCCAGCAGAGTCGCCATTGCAGTGCTGGCTCGCTTTGACCTGAGTGACCTCCCTGAGGCAGTCCCAGAAGTTTCTTACGGACACAGATATGCTCAAGAAGGGTGAGGAGGTAGAGATACATACCTTCCTGCATTCCCTTTGGCCCAAGCATCGTATTTAGTATCTGTATCTTAACAAGTCACGCATTGCCATAATCACCTCACACTTTGTTGCCATATAGCCTACAATGCTAAAGGAGTAAAACCAGGTATAAACAGCGTCCAAATCGCTGTAAATTAGTAGCGGTTCTGTCTCAACATATAGCACAAGAACATATGTCAGCGCCACCACCGTTAAACCAGTGGCATGGGCATCGCATGGTTGCCTCATGTCTGACGCATTCCACTAGGCGTGTCAGCCTTGACTCAACACTAGCCCTTTACCACCTACCCATCCCCGTACTGCTTTAGCTCCTCTTTGTACGCGATATGGCTAGGAGGGTTTCGGTTTCTGAGATGACCCCAGAAGAGGTGCATCCCGCTTGACGGCTAGTTGTTTTCACTAATCAATCCAATCAAACCAGCGCAAATGTGATCGTGCTGCTGCCAATGCTCAGTAACAAAAGTTTCGAACAAACTTGTAAGCTCTTCCCCACACCTGATCATGTTGTTCGACTGATGCTGTTCTCAGAAAAGGGACACGGCTCAAAGAGTACAGAGCTTGGTGCTATCTGTACAACCAGAGGCACTTGTGAGTAACTCCCCATCCTTCGTTGCAAACTATTTACTGCTGTACAGTGAGCGCAAGAAGGAGCTGGCAAGCCATGGTGCAGAGCCATACCATTCTCCAAGGACACACAGGCATGCCGCCGCCCCCCCCCCTCTGCATCAGCATCTTCTAACTGCGTTACACCAGGTTGGCTATCCATTCTGTCGGCGCGGACAAGGAAGAGGGGGGATTAGGTCCTGGATCCAACACACATCGGTGATTCACACTCTATTTCTGTTCCCATCCTTTCTGAACATGCTTCTGTGGATGGAGGTGAGTGATGATGACCAGGCGCTGCAGGTGCAATGTCAGCTGAATCCGTAGGTCCACCCACTCCCAGCCCTATTGTTAACGAGCCTGCAGAAGACATGCACACTGAGTCGAGTCACCCGACGACCACAAAAGCCAGTCACAGGTACAGGAGTCACGCCGTTGATTCAGGTCCAGCTTTATGTAAGTTGCACGTCCGCTTCTTAGTGGCACGCTTCTCACTACATTACAGAACACAACTAGCTATATCTACCGACGAGGAGGTAGAGGAGGAGGAATGCTTCCAACCACGCTGATAGGTTTGTATAAGCCTAAATAAACCCTATTTCTGACTAGGTTGCAGAAAGCACGTCAGGCACATCGAATTGTCTGATGAAGAGGATGACAACAATGATGGCCACAACGGCGCCAGGGACATGGACCTTGGGTTTGAAGGACAGGGGGCCCAAAGCTATTACCATGCAGCTGGCGAGCAAGACGAGGGTTTGTCTGAGGGCAGACCCATCACCCAACTGTGAGTCACACCCTTTTTCTGTACCCTTTCTTTTTTTACCCAGGTTACAGAAGACCTCATCAGGTCGAGGTGTTGATTCTGTAGGTCTATATGTCCTGCTCCCCACCGGATCGCTAACCTAGGTTGCAGCAGGCATGTCTAGCACATTGAGTCGTCTGACTGCGATCAGCCGCTAGAGGAGGGTACTGATGAAGAAGGTGATAGTTGCCATGGCAGTGATGACAGGAACAACAGTGTCAGCGAGAGGGTTAGGTTTATGTAAGATCAACATAGGACTTTACTAACAAAGAACCAGTAGGATAATTGTGTTGCTAAGACACAACTCAGAGCATCATTTATGAGGTCATTTGTGTTTTTGTTTGGGTTTAAAGCTTGTTTATACAAGACTAATTGGTGTTTCAAACTCCGCCTGGTGGGCCACAGAAACTGTGCTTTAACCCCTCTTTCAGCCAGTTCTCTCCCTGCCCCACCAGGTGCGCAGTTTGGCCCTCTGTATGTAGATTTCACTCATATTGTTGTCTTCCTGTCCCACCAGATCCTGTATTTTGCGCTACAATCAGTCACTTTGTTCACCATCACTTCCCTCATGTCTCAGTATGCCTCCTCCTCCAGCCAAACCCTCTCTTCTCAGTCGCTTAACAGAGGAGATCAAGCCATCCATGTGGTCAAACAGCTCAGAAGGGGCCAAATTTCAAAGGCAGAGGCCATACTCAAAATCCAGGCCAACCTCACTTCTGGAGAGGCTGAACCCTCCAATTCCGAGCTCATCAGTGCCTTATCCTCCTATATTGGCATCCTCGGCGACATTGAGCGGTCTGCTCAAAAGAATCAGCCCGAGGAAGGGGTTGAGGCCCCTCGAGACTCAAGAGCCCCTAAAGGCCCCACCTCAGCCCTGTACAGCACCAGGCCCCTCTTCTGACTCGAATCCAGCAGAGCCAGAACCCTGAAGTTGAGTTCGTTCCTACCCCATCCAACCCCAGAGACGCCAGGAGACATCACTCAGAGGACTCAGAGTCCGAGGATCCAGGATCTCTTCCCCTGGAAGGGCACCTCAGCAGTGCTTCGAGCCAAACTCAAGCCAGAAGTCCAGCAATGCCTCGACCTCCTTGATGACTGGGCATCGGACCCCACATTGTTGTCAGAAAGATTCTCCTCTGTCCAGGATGTCCAGACTTCCCCCCTGACCAGTGGCTCAACATTGTCAAGGGATATGCGGTCAACCTTGCCAAAGTCCTTGGAGTGCACTACTCCTCTGATGTTGAGGCTAAGCAGTCCCAAGACCTTGGAGATCTCTTCCAGCTCTTCATTCGAGTCCCCAAGCAGTGCAACGCCATCACCAACCATGGGGACTGGGTCATTGCCTTTCGGAAGACCATCCAAGCGATCTCTTTCACCCTCCCAGGTCGAAACTCCAAGTATGTTGCCTACCAAGTGTACATGTCAGTGCTTTTTGCCTCCATTGCCCCCCAATTCCACTCTCGGGTCGTTGACCTTGACAAAGCCATCAGACTGCGGGCAGCCAATCAAAAGCACATTCGCCTCTCTGAGTTTGCCATGTTCGACGACCTCAGAACCATTCACCTCTCTCTCCTCATTTGTTGTGGGTCCAAGTGCCAGAGATGGAGACCAAGGCACCTCAAAGCGTCATGCCAGAGCTGCCCTTCCTGGAGGCAGAGAGCCCTGCCACAACTGGAATCGAGGCACCTGTCATCGCCCAGCATCTGAATGCCCATACTCACATGTCTGCGATCGCAGTGGGTGTGGTGGAGCTCACCGACGACCAGACCATCCAAAGTCGAAGCCTGAATCAGGAGCTCAGTAGGGGGCAGAAGTTTAGGAGGCATTTTGTTTGGGATCCAGTATGGTGAATGGCCGCTCACTTGGGACAATTCCCAGCGCACTCCAAAGACTCCAGATGAGGCTGCTTTCCTGCAGGAGCAGATCGACAAGGAGGTCATTGACAGCTTGGCTGCTACTCAGCGCCGTTTGACCCAGACTTGTTGCCTGGAATGTACAGTATGCCCATTCATGCAGTGAGTGCCCAAGCCTGGCAGCAAGAAGTTCCACCTTGTCACTGATCACAGTGCTGGTCAGTTCGCTCTCAACAACATGATTTTGCGCGAGGACATCGCAGGAGTCACTCTGGACAATGTCCAGGATCTAGGCAATGCCCTTCGCTATCTTTGACAGCAGGAGCCTGATCTCAACCTGATTCTCTGGAAGAGGCCTACAGGCGCATGCTAATGCATCCACTCTGGCAGATCAAGCAGGTCGTCTCCTTTCATTCCAAACGCTATGTCGACCGATGCAATGTCTTTGGGGGTCGCGCATCTCAGTGCATTTGGCATGCCTTCATGTCGCTTGTCACTTGGATCGCTGTTATCAAATATCTCATCTATCTCCTGTACCTCTATGTCGATGACTCCTTTTCGGCCCAAAAGAGGGGGAGAGAGGCTCTTTTACAAGTGCTATCAAAAGGAGCTGCCCTTGAACCTCACTTGACTTCTCCAGCTATGGGACTTTATTGGCCTGCCGCATGAGGAGCACAAACAGGTCTTTGGTGATGTCCTTCCCATCATTGGCTTTGAGGTCAACCCCAACCTGATGAGGGTCCGCATGTCAGAAGAGTCCAAGCTGGAGCTCATCATGGCTGTTCAAGACTTTGCTCTGCATGGCACGAGACATCCTTTGAGGGACTTCCAGCGCATCACTGGTTACCTTAACTGGGCTCTCAATGTTTACCCCTTATCTTCGTCCTGGACTGTGTGCGCTTTATGCCAAAACAGCTGGCAAGTTGTTCCAGAAGGGACTCTTATGGGTCAACAGGAATGTGGAAAGAGAACTGACCTGCATTGTCGACCATCTCCTACGCTCTGATGGCATCTATTTCCTCCGCTCTGTCACATGGTCTGATGATGATCACTCATCCACTGTCTTGCATGTCTACTGCGACGCTTCACCCTTTGCCATGGGGTTTTAGTACCCATCTCTTGCACTGGGCTTCCAAGCGCCAGCTCATCAGATCTTTGTCCAACAAGAGGGATCCATCTTCTATCTCGAGTCCCTCTGCATCTGTGTAGCCATCCTTGATGCAGCACCTTGCCTCTCACCAGACCAGCGTCTTGCTGTGTTCACAGACAACATCAATACTATCCAGCTCTTCAATTCGCTCTCAGCACTACCTGCATTCAACTGGATGTTGATTCTGGTTGCTGACACTGCCCTCAGTTGAGGCATTGACTGACCTTCGAGTGTTTCATGTGCCTGGAGTCCACAATGAGATTGCTGATGCGCTGTCTCGCCTTCAGAATGGCCAGCTCGCTTCTTCGCACCCAGAGCTTGTCATCTCGACGTTCAACCCCCTCGAGTTATGCTGGGGGCAGCCAGGTTATGAGCCTCTTGCCATCCTCTCGGGCCAGGCAACCTCCTAGGGCTGCCTGGTCCATGGAGCGCCTCCTTGTGGAGCGTTCCATCACTCTCGGCTATGTGCTTGACCGGTCCACTCAATCCATGTACTCATCCGCTCTGAACTTCTATCTCACCTTCTGCCAACTGTACCATCTCAACCCAGACCCCACTGTCAACACTCTGTCACTGTACATCACTTTCATGTCCCATCACATCGAGCCTCGTTTGGTTCGCTCTTATCTAGCTGGCATTGTCTGTGAACTCAAGCCATCCTATCCATCTGTTCGCCAAAACTGGTACTCTCCTCTTGTGGTTCGCACCCTCAAGGGCTCCATGCGACGCTTCTCCAATCCTGTGCAGCAAAAGTCACCACTTACTCGAGATGATCTCAGACATGTCTACAATCATCTTCCAAGGCCCCTGACTCATGAGTTATTAACCTCTTGTTCCTCACCGTGCTCCTTGTGGGCTTCTTTGGCTTGCTACGCTTAGGGGAGCTCATGCAGCCTAACACCTCCTCTCTTCGCTCTGCAGCCAAGACCTCATGGAGGCATGACGTCTGTCTTGACTCGACTTCCTTCTCCTTCATCATCCTTCAGTCCAAGACTGATGCGATGTTTGAGGGTGATCAGGTTGTCATTCAAAAGAGCACCACTGCTCCTGATCTGTTCGCAGTTTTCCACAAGTATCTTAGGTCTCGTGATTCTCTGTTCCCTCTGTTCCCTCAGTTGTGGCTTCGTTCTGATGGTTCTGTGCCCTCTTGGTCTTGGTTCTTATCTAGGTTACGTGTTTTCTTTCCTTGCTCTATTGGGGGCCATTCCATGGGTGCAGGTGGCACTACATCCCTGGCTGCTGCAGGTGTCCCTCCATCTCAAATTCAAGCGATAGGGCGATGGAGATCAGACACTTTTGAGTACTATATTTGTTGTCATCCAACATTGCTGCAGGCTGTACTGTTCCATGGTCGGTCCATCCATGACCCCCCATTTGCTAATGTATCATAGTTAATTCGCCACTGTTCCCATCAATGTATCTTCATCTTACACACCAAAACCAGACATGTATTCTTCCCTTCCTCCCTTCCCAAATTAACACCGCTTTACAGTGTTCCATGGCTCATCATGTATGCCTCTGTCCTGCCTGGATGTATGGAGCTCCTGAGCTCCCATGCATCGTTAATTCCATCAGAGTCGCACCACCTGCGGCTTGGTTATGCTGGCTTCATGTCTGGGTGCCTCCTCCACATGAACTAAGACCAATTGGACTGGACTTTATAGTAAGTTTGGATGGCATGAAAATTGCAATGGGGCTTCAGCTGCTGATTTTGAGGAGTGAGGATGACATCAGGTTTTTGCAAGGTTTCTACTAGTATATTTGCATAGGAATGCCATATGTAGGGTTGTATCCTTGCCTTGCCATTCATATAGGCTTCTTGAACCAGTCAATCAATCAACCCTCTATCACAAGTGCCTAGTTACCTAGTCAAAACATAAAGCAGTGGAGGAAGGTCCTTCCTGTCCCTCTGAATGAACCACCTCTATTGGTCCTGTCATATTCTAGAATTCAACCAAGTCCAACCCCAACCTCAGATTTTCTTGGACCACTTCAGTATACTCTTATATGGACTATTCCTTTTAAACTTGATTATCTTGTCACTCTTGTCATTGACTTACCTCCACTTGTATTAGGCTCACCCCTAAAATCCAATGGCATACACCACTCAGATCTTCAGGTACTGCCCCCCATTCATTCACCTCCAGATCTTGTCCTGTTGTCATTGTCAACACACTGTTTTTGTACCTCTCTATATCCCCCATCCTAGTTGTCCCCTCAACCCCTCAACTCCCACACCTGACCCTCTGGTCCTTACTCTTAAGCCCGCTAGTACCACTACCATGGGAACACTGGGGACTCGGTTGCAAAACAGTTGTGGTGTTCTCACAAGGAATGTGATAACCCTTAATGGGGATATGCTTAATCTGGGGGCCTGTTCTGGGCTTAACAGAGGTCAAAGGGTAACATCCGGACATGACTATTACGATCGCCAGTGCCAAACGCCTAACTGAACCTAACTGTCCATCCATTTGTTAATCAAACTCTAACCCATTTTGGGTTGTTGGCTGCACATGAGATAAAGACATCATGTGACATGTCCTGGGCACACATTCCTTAACCCAAGTGGCGATATTGGCCCAACAGAACCCTGTTGTCTGACCTCCTAAAGGTCAGACCAGACCTAATGCTCCAACTCATTGGAGTATCAGTCCAAGTTAAGTCCAAAAGGAACCTAACTGGAGTAGGCACTGGCTACCTCCAGGTGGTGTAGGAACTGTGCCTTAGTCTGCACCTGGTGCCTTAAGCCTAACCCCTAGTCAGTAGTCAGTTCATTGCCGCTGGCAGCCCATGAAAAGGTGTTGTAGTAGTAGCAGCCCTGATTTGGCATGGGCGCTTAAGTGTGCCCAGGCCAATGCAAATGTCAGTTGGTGACCTGCAAACCTAACTAGATGTGGATAACCTTGGGATTCTAGGGTGTGTGCTCTAGTTGATGAGTCAGAAATGATGAAACCCCACATTGGGACCGGACAGACCCAGTTAAGCTTAGTAAGGTGTTCTTGGCATTCCCCCTTAAATCAGGTAACTCCTGGACCTGCTGGACCTAGTCCCAGGTTGGAAAGGAGTTGAGTTTGCCCACCAGCTGGATCAACAACCCCTGGTGCCAAGTAGGATAATTAGCTTTATGTGTAACTCCGGAATTCCAAATCAAGAGAGTGGTGGTGGACCCATGCCTTGTACGCAATTCTAAAATATTGGACACTGTCTGCTGCCCCTCATCCCTCCTTTGGGGGGCTCAGTGTGGCTTCCCAATCTCGGACTTAATAAATACTTGACATTGTCCCCTAGTTGAAGATCATCACTCATTAACCAAACCAAACCCTGCGTCCACCCAACTCATCTGTGAGTGCACTGAGTCCCATTCTATCACCCCCAAACTCTCAAAGTTCCCCCCAGACATACTTGGGGTCACCATGGAGGCACACAGGTCTTCCAGCTTATGTATGTATGTGCTGTACCTCAAGTCTTGGTGTCCTGAATTTACTGTGTCATTCACAATCTATTAGAGGGGTGTGGATGCAGCATAGGGATTGATGATAATAAAATACACAAAACAACAAATGTGTCAATTTGCAGACAAGGAATGTTGACCACATATTGTGAATAATAACAGATATCATAACAGATCTTATGCATATGGGGTGGTATTGGAGGTGAGGTTGGGGAAGGATAATGCAAGAAAGAAGCAATATCCCAGGTGGAAGATGTGATGGAGGGGGGATTCAAATATGGACTAGGGTATTAAGAACAAAGACCAGAGGGTAATGGAATGGATGTAGTGTTAGATGGACTTAGAGCTGGAGGTGGGTGGGTGTGCAATGCAGGGATTCCTAAAGAGTAGAAGTGTAGAGGACCCCAGTTTATGACCATAGGTTGTATTAAGGATAAGGCATGAATACAATAGAAAGAGGCTCACAAGGACTTGTCCAAATTGACTTTAATGCATGTAAACTAGTTACTCTACTGTGCTACTACTAGTATGCCAGTTGATTGGTAGCAACCAGGCTGCTCAAGACATATTTTACTCTATTAGATTACTGGCTTTACTTCTTTCACATGGATCCTGCATGATCACTTCATGTCAATATTTCACTCAACAGCTCCAATTCCACCATGATTAGAGCCTTGTTTTTTCTATACCCTAACTGTTTTCCCAACCATTTCTTGCTACTCCCTTTTGTTAAACATCATATGGCTAAGAAGGCATCTGAAATCACTCCAGCAGAGACAAGTACCGATTGACAGCTGATTGCAAATGTTCATCAAATTAATGCCACCATCATGCTCTTTCCAAAGCTTGTCAACATGGGTGGCAGCAAGACAAGCTGTATTTGCAGCAAGTAAGCTCCTATTATGTTGTTCAAGGGCCCAGCTTTTGCAAAGAGTACAAAGCCTAGTCCCATATGCATAATACAATGAGTAATTCTACCCCATTAGTCATTATAGATTATCTATTGTTCTACAGGAAGCACAAGAAGGGGCTGGCAAGTGATGATGATGGGTTATGCCCTCCCCCCAGAAAGTGCAGGCAGGCCCCCTTCATCTGGAACCAGCAATTTTCTGACTACATTACAGAAGGGACATCTATTCTGATGAGGACTGGCAGGAGGGGGCATTAGGGCCCGAGCAGGCCTAGCACATGCCAGTGAGATACACTATTGTGAGAAATTTCCCATGCTATGTGAGACTCTTATTGTTGCAAAATCTAGGATATACTATGATTTTGACCAAGATTATGAAATACTAGAAAGTACTATGATATTGCACACCTCTAGAGGGTCCTGGACCCCTGAGCCCACTAATGTACACAGTGTTAACTAGATCTGGAATGCACAATTGAGCAAGGATGGCCTTGCATGAGCTTTCCTCTGGAATCCCAAAAATCTCTGCCACAAAAACCTCTGTAAGGGAATAATACACATTGAGCCATGAATGAAGGAAATAGAAACTGAACTGGGTTGTTGGATTTGTAGATGTAACTTTGTGTCTCAGCTGAAATGTAAGAACTAGGGGTACAGTGCACCAAGGCCCAAATTGACAACCTGTGTGACTAAAAAAGAGTCTGGTCAGGAAAAAATACAAGAGTTCTTGTAGCTGTGGGATAGAGTCAATACTATGTCAAAAGGTTTGGACTGATGCAATACATACACCATGCATAACCAAGGTGCTAAATGCAGCAAGATGCTTCCTTGAGGCCACTAGACCAATTAGTCTTGTGTGAACAAGCTTTAAACCCAATGAAATTGGGAAGGGAGGAAGGGAAGAAATGTAGTCTGGTTTTATTGTGTAAGATGAAGTCTTCATATATTAATGGGAACAGTGGTGGATTAACTACATTAGCAAAGGGGGGGTCATGGATGGACCCACCTTCAAACAGTACAGCCTTGCCCCCTATTCCACTCTTGAGTCATTGATCTCAACATGGCCATCACCTCCATCAGGTCTTTGCTGTAGAGCAAAGAGAGGAGGTGTCAGGCTGAATGAGCTCCCCAAGCATAGTAGGCCAAATAAGCACACAAGGAGCATGATAAGGAACAAGAGGTTGTCATGAGACAGAGGCCTTGGAAGATGATTATAGACATGTTTGAGATCATCTTGAGTAAGTGCTGATGTTTGCTGCACAGGATTGGAGAAGTGCTGCATGGAGCCCTTGAGGTTGTGAACCACAAGAGGAGAGTATCAAGATGGATATGATGGCTCGAGTTCACAGACAATGCCAGCCAGATAGGAGGGAGCAGAATGAGGCTTGATGTGATCAGCCATGAAGGTGACGTATAGTGAGAGAGTGTTGATAGTATAGTCTGGGTAGAGATGGTGCAGTTGGTGGAAGATGACATAGGAGTTCAGAGCTGATGAGTACATGAATGGAGTTGAGTGGTGGAGCACACACCCAAGAGTTATGGAATGCTCCACAAACTGCAGTGATGAGCTGGAGCTTGGTCTCTTCTGACATGTGGACCCTCATCAGATTTGGGTGGACCTCAAAGCCAATGTGGGCAAAGACCCATTTGTGCTCCTCACCCTCATGTCATGGGTGCATCCTTTTTGGGGGCTGGCCTCAAAAAAGGTCCTAGACCTGAGCCTTGATGACAACCCCAAGAATAGTTTCTCAGCAATGACCTCATCTTGACACTTACACACATCCCATGTTCCCCTTTTGGGACTGCTCCTAACCCCATTTGGCCTGAATAAGTGACATGGTTGTGTTCCCCACCAACCAGCTTCCCAGGGGGCACCATGGACAACAAGGACACAGATAGCATTTCCACAAGTCAATGCCTCACTTCTTCTATACCATCTTATTGTCCATTTTTTGTAAATCATGGAATACATTGTCACATCAAAAGCATAAATATGTACATATTTTGTCATGTATATGGTTCTCTAGTAAGCATTGAATATAACCCATTATCAAGAGATGTTAGAAAGATACCACTTGCACAGAAAGTCTGTTTTGTTTTCTGGTTTTTTTCTTGAGATTCCAGGATAAGGGTGCCTGATGATATGTCACATTGGTTAACAGCACATGATATTAGAAAATATTATGATCTGATGTAATCCCACAATTTTGCAACATTCGTGGCACCATGTTGCACTGAACTTGAAGGTATGGTTTGTGCCACCAAACAGTGAATTGTTGATGCTGCATCCACCTCCCTTGCAGCTTCCATCTCAGGGTGCCTGTAGTAGTAAGGCCTATAAAAAAGGTGCCCCAACCATGGATTAACCCTGACATATTTACAAGAGCTGGGTAGTATCAATGCCAGGAACAATGTCAATGAAGTGTGGGTGGCCTAAGATTTTGACAGTGGGGAAGATCAGCAAGCAGAGCAAGCATGAGTCATGCCACTTTTCTTTGAGCATTTATTTTGTGAAGCAGAAGCAGTTGTTAGGCTGAGACCAGTGAGGACAGGGACAACCAAAGGCAGAGATGCAGGTCACCCCAGTAAGTTCACATTCCATACACCATACACCATGCCCATTAGATTGCAGAAAGAACTTCAGGTCGTTTGATGACAATGCTGATGCTTTCAGCTATGATATCAATGACCATGTAGTTTTCAACAACAGGAAAGATGGATGAGGAGCAGCAGGTTAATGCTGAAGAGTCACCCATCTTGAGCAAAGCTCTGTCCCTCTACTACCCTGCTATCTCTCTGACTTTGTTACAGAAAACTGTTACCAGATCTTACTAATAACAACAAAGACAAAGACAATGTAGGCCAGCTGTTGGCTAAGGGGAATGGATTCTGCTTTGCACCCAGCACTGGGCAAGCTGATGACGTCACTAAGGGAAATCATCATAACAGACTGGCAGTCCCCCTCATTCTACCACTGATGATGATGATGATGAGAAAGGGGCAGTATATCAGCTGGAGGACAACAATGAGTCATGCTTTCTACCAAGTGCTTGCAAGATAGGCTGTTAAAATCACCAACACTAATGGCCATAGGGGCATAGATCAGGATGAGTCATGCCTAAGGCTACTCAGGATCCAGTGAGCAATTAGACTTTCAAACACACCTTTATTTCTCACCACTTCACAGAGAAATAATTCCACATGTTGTGGCTATCAATGATGGTTGTGAAGCTGGTGGAAATGGCCATGACCAGGTTAGAAGGGAGGATGAAGAGTTCTGCCCTGGCCTTGCCCTGCATGTAAGGTAAGCTTGGCACCTCTTTACCCTTCAACATTAAATATGCTATGAAAGCTCCATTCCTTTGCCCACCAACGTGGCCAGTGACAGGGAACAGGTGGATAGTCAGCTTGGACATGACACTGAGACACAGTAGGTCATGCCTCTCTTCTCTGCAGTTTCTTTCCTTAGTACATTATAGACTGCCTCTTGCTGATATTACTTGCGACAGCACTGTTGTCACAGGAATCCTCAGCATGCAAGTTCATCCTAGAGTGTCCACCATCGAATGGACTAATGTGTAGAAAACTGTGGTGCTGTTTTTGCCAAAGTGAGACAAGAAACACTGATTGTGCAACATCCTCAAAAATGATGCCCACTACATTAAAGACTTGGCCAAGCTGCCAGCAGCTGGCCCTTTCAGCTTGCAAGTGTCATTGTTAGACAAGAATATGTTCTAGCTGTTCAAGCAAGCTTGCTCATGAGGCATTGTCTCCAGACAAGGTCATCATTGTGAGGGATTATGTCAACACCCACAGGTTCAAACTCAACACCCAGGATCTCAGCAAACACTTTGCCAAAGCATGGCCCCTATTGACCAATGCAGGCCCATGTTAGGTTTAATGCTTCACCTTTGTTCACATGCTCACCCTTGTTCAGATATGGCCTCACAAGTCACAAACTTCTTAAAGCCCCATGTGGACAGCACTATACCAGAGTTCACACATGACATCATGAACACAAGGATCTCCAGGGTGGTTTTAGACTTCCCTCTCCCCCCCAATACAACCCACCCTGGCTATTCAAGTAGGTCCTCTTCCTCCTTTTTGCATGTCCATGACTCATTCAGTATTAGAAAGCTTGACAATGGCCTTTCACTTGGCTGGGGCCAGACATAGAGCCACATCTCCATCAACAACCACAGGATTCCAGCTGACATCTAGAGTATTTATTCTTGGGCGCTAGGTCACCACATAGCTATAACGACCTATCTGCACCACAATGCTGAAGGTGCAGCAACCTTTGTGATCAGAACAAGGTGACTCAAACACCTAATGATTTTGGAGGCAGTCTGGTG
>JBBPRK010000934.1:0-16380 GCA_038093075.1 Boletus patriciae
GATGCCATGCGGGTGAATGACCAACGCACCGTTGAGACCGATGAGCAGAATGCTCAGGATATAAAACAAGAGGATTCTAGAGGGGGCGTAAATATGAGATGGACGACGAAAAGCTAGTCCTACCTCCAGAATACGAATTTGACGACTTTGGGCATGTTTCGGGACGGGTTTCTTGTCTCGCCGGCGGTGATCCCGAGACTTTCGATTCCGCCAACTGCAAACGGGTGAGTGGGGGATTGGGTGAAGACGAAAGGACGTGCATGCAAAGCTGGCGGTGACAAAGACGTTTGCAAAGCCACCGAAACCATTGACAAAGGGTGCGCCGGGAATGGACCAATTATGAGTGCCGATGTAGGTATGCTGTGTGTTTACGCCGACGTTCACCAAAATACCGAGGATTATGAAGGCGACGATGGTGGCAACCTTGAGGAAAGCGAGCCAGTATTCTGAGTGGAGGTGAGAGGAGTAGAGGGGGGGGAGGAGGGAGATACCTAGTTCGCCGTAAGCGCGTACGTGGAGAGCATTGACGGAGACGAGGATGAGCCAGGTGAGGAGACTGAAGGCCCAGAGGTGCTGAGAAGTCCAGAACTGGAGGACGAGTTGTACGGCGATGAGGTCGGAGGCGAGGGACACGGCATCGTTGAACCAATAGTTCCAGGAGAGGGCGAAGCCGTATGAAGGGGAGAAGAAGCGGGTTGTGTACGCATTGAAGGAGCCTAGGAGGGATGAGCAGAGGTGGAGGGGGAGACGGGGACGCACCTGCGACGGGGTACTGAGTTGCCATTTCGCCGAGGAGGAGGAGGGTGACGTAGACGATGGCGCCGACGATGGCATAGCAGATGAGCATGCTGGCTGGGCCGCCCTCTGCGAGTGACTTGCCCGTGCCGAGGAAGAGCCCGGTCCCGATGGTGCCAGCGATGGCGATCATCTGGACCTGTCGCGCGGACAGTCCACGGTGGAGGCCAGCCATAAAGGAGGTCTGCAGGGTTGTGGTCAGCAAATGGAACTACGAGTTGACACCGAACACGGCGTAGATGCAACTACAAGGGTAATAGGTACACTGTACAACACACCGTGGGAGCCATACCCGCCTATGTAGTAGTAGCATGATCCGGAAGGCTGCACCCCTGAAAATAGTGCCCCATCTCGGTTAGCGACACACTGCAATCATCCATCACCGGTGGACCATCGAACCACGAAGATGAATTAAAGGACGTTTGGAGAAATAAATCTACAGAGATGAAAGAACGATCGACTACAACGAGTTTATCAAGAGCCTCACGAGAGGTCCGACACGTGGCGCATGCACGTTCTCGAATGTGCGCCAAAGCAATGATCAAAGGAAAAGATATGCGGGAAAAAAGTGAATGCGAGACAAGGGTATCTGAGAGCAATCCGTTACAGTACATCCAGCGTGCGTACGCTGTCTACCAGCTCATTTAACACCGTAGGCGTAATCTCCTGCACTCGGACGGTGATCAGACTGTCCGCAGCGACCCTCCTATAGGCTGCCACGTTGTAGGGGTCCGGTGTCAGCAGCAGCGCACCGAATGGTTGTCTCAGTCGAGCGATGACTTGGAGCGCTTGCATTTGCTTGTCAGTGTGCGATGTCGATGAAGGGGGGAGGAGCGACACTGCGTCTAGAAGGAATGCGGTGGTCCGTCCAATGAATGATCGCCCGAGTTGGGCAATGAGCCATGCAGCGCGTGTTTGCGGGGCTGCCGATGCGCTACCGGAAGGGCTAGGGAGAAATGGCAACTCGCCAACCAAAGAATACCGGTCGTCTGTATTCTCTTCGGGTATCGTCTCCAGTACGGGCTGTCGGTCGAGCAGAAAGTCAACCCAAGGATAGACAAGGTACAGAGAACCGAGTCGAGAGAGATTCTCGTCGGTCTGGATCTCCACAAGCCCGACAGCAGTCTCTGCGTGGAAAACACGTCCCGACGTGCTCCGAAAAGCTGACAAAGGCCCGAGCTTGAAATTGAGGCATGGAAGCTTCATCCGCTGTCCTACGAACGACGGTACGGGGAGTTCATGAAGCCGATCATACAGCGTCATGAGCAAGGTAAAATCGAGTGAAGAGCTCTGCATTCCGGTGGTGATCCTCTCGATTTCGGCACGTTCGATGACCGGCATGTGCCTTGTCGGCAATTGGTCGAACACAACAATATTTGCAGGGAGGCAACTATTGAAGCTGCCAGATCTCCCTGTCCATGCAAGGATGCTCGTATCTCCGGAGCTCGCGAGTAGCTGTGCCAAGAATCGCCCGAGTGCCTTGTCCCCCTCGCCATACACAACCCCTAACGAGATTGAGAATATTCCAAGCAACGAGTATGCTGCATCCTCGACCCGTGTCGTTTGCCGTGTCGAAGCTAGACGAAGCTTCCCACGTATATGATTCATACCTGGTCGGAGCGCCATCAGGGCTTGTGCCGATACACCGGTTGCCTCCTCCATTTCCGCAATGATCTCGGGCGACTCCTTGTGGTTGGGAATATCACGGTTCAGGTATGGCTTCCAGTCTTCGGTGTAGAATCGGACAACCTTGGAAGCATGATATTCCTGGAATGTCCAACCCCGGGTGTTCCAAATGCTCCTCACCAGATCACCACGGTTCGACGGAGAACGAACACCACGGAGCAACACGACTGTCAGGGCGGAACCCTCGTACCACTTGAACATCGAGACCAGGGCCTCTTGGAGCACAAAGTGATCTCCTTTGTTGATACAACATGTATCGCTCCATGCCCAATGGAACCCAGAGTCCCGCACGACCTTGCAGAACATTTGCAGCTTGTTGTGAGTGAGAGACTCGTCGAGATCGTACACCACGATGCGCATGACTTTCTCGAACAGTGGTTCGTTGTCTTCCCACGTGTGCGAAAACGTGGCATAACGGTAGTACTCCGCAACTTCGCGTTCAATGCGGGCATAATCAATGTGTGTGGTCATGGAGGAGATCAACTCCCGAAAGATTGGTTGTGATTCGAATGAGCGCACTTGCCCAGACTTGTCGAGGAGACGACCGGAGTCGGTGTTAACGAGTACTAGCGGGGATTCGCGAATGGCGTTCTTAATGGCCATGCGAATGGCAGCCTTCGTCTGTTCTGGACTTACATATTCGCGAAGGCGCTCTACGAGACAAGATCAATAGATAGACACCGGTACGATGTCGATGCACTCGCCACGAATTTCTGCATCGGGCGACTGCGATATCTTCCAGAGCATCGCCTCGAACGTGCCTATGGCATCGTCATAACGTCCCGCCGCGTGTAAAGCTGCGTGCTTCCTCTCGTAGCCCAATGGAGACGATGGTTCAAGCGTTATCACCTAATTACGATGCCGTCGACAAGATCGGACCTGCGCAAGACAGAAATAACGTACCTGATTCGCATCATCTATGGCGTCCTCCCATGACCTTTTTGCCACGTATACCCTGCTTCGCTTCATGAATACGGATTGTGGATCGACTGGATTAAGAGACAAAGCAGTTGAATATTGAGTAATGGCTTCGTCGTGTTTTTGGGCCTCCGCTGCGATGTCTCCCAAGTGTTCCAGCTTTTTAGCGCAACGCCGCTTGAAATCTGAAGGAGATCAATCACATAAATCAATCCTGCATGCACGACTGCTCACCTGCGGCCCATTTCGTCTGCTTGCCATGCATGTCTGCCTCCCCCGCCAATTCCCTGTCCATTTGATGGAAACACTCGATTGCATCCGCTATGCGACCCGTCATTTCGAGATGGTCGCAGAGAGCGCAATCAATTGTGATTCCCGGGGCTATAAACTCCAGACCAACGGAATGTCAAGCCAACGAGGGGCAACATAACAAAAGCAGATACCCACATTGGGAGCAGTAGCCAAGGCATCTCTCCACGAACCGCCTATCAGTTTTGATTTCGTCCGTAGGGCATCGGGTTTTGCCGCGGTCTTCTTTACAAGCCTACTCTTATTCTCCCCCTCCAGCGCATCGTTACGAGGCTCAGCATCGATAGCGCTGTGCTGGTTCCGCAGGCCACCGGGTTTCGTCGCGATCCCACTCTTATCCTCCCCCTCCAGCGCGTCGGTACGAGGCCCAGCCTCGGTAGCGCCGGGCTGGTTCCGCCGGGCATTGGGTTTATGCCTCGCAGCGATCTTCTTTACAAGTCCACTCTTATCCTCCCCTTCTAGTGCGTCGGTACGAGGTTCAGCCTCGACAGCACCGGGCTGGTTCCACAGGGCATCGGATTTCGGTTTCACCGCGATCTTCTTCACAACTTGTCCTTCCTTATCCTTCCTCTCGTTACGAGGCCCAGTCTCGACAGCGCCGGGTTGGTTCCGCAGGGCATCGGGTGGTTTCGCCGCGATCTTCTTCACAAGCCCACTCTCATCCTCCCCCTCCAACGCGTCAGTACGAGGCTCAGCTTCGACAGCGCCGGGCCGGTTCCGCAAGGGATCGGGTTTCGGTTTCACCGCAATCTTCTTCACAACTTGCCCACTCTTATCCTTCCTCTCCAGCGCATCGTTACGAGGCTCAGCCTCGACGGCGCCGGGCTGGTTCCGCCAGGCATCGGGTTTCTGTTTCGCAGCGATCTTCTTTACAAGCCCACTCTTATCCTCCCCCTCCAGCGCGTCGGTACGAGGCTCAGCCTCGACAGCACTGGGCTGGTTCCACAGGGCATCGGGTTTCTGTCTTGCAGCAATCTTCTTCACAAGCCTATTCTTATCCTCCCCCTCCAGCGCATCGGTATGAGGCTCAGCCTCGATAACGCCGTGCTGGTTCCGCAGGGCACCGGGTTTCGTCGCGATCTTCGTCATAAGCCCACTCTTATCCTCCCCCTCCGGCGTGTCCGTACGAGGCCCAGTCTCGACAGCGCCGGGTTGTTTCCGCAGGACATCGGGTTTCGCGGCGATCTTCTTCATAAGCACACTCTTATCCTCCCCCTCCAGTGGATCGTTTCGAGGCTCGGCCTCGACAGCGCCGGGCTGGTTCTGCGGGGCATCAGGTTTCGCGACGATCTTCGTCACAAGCCCACTCTTATCCTCCCCCTCCAGCGTATCGTTACGAGGCTCAGCCTCGACAGCGCCGGGCTGGTTCCGCAGAGCATCGGGTTTCTCGTCCCCCCCAACTGCTGGGCGCTCTTTGTTCCCCGCCGGCTCATCCGGATTCACGTCCGTCGTCTCTGTATCGTCTTTCTCCATCATATCTGCGATCTTCCTTGCGGTCTCCCGGTCCAATTTACAACGATTCGTCAATACCCGCACAACATCCCTCGTTTTCGGGTTCCTATGCTTCTCGATAAAACTCTTCATCCCCTTCCCAAGCTCCGCGAACCAAGTGTGTGGTTCCGGTAAGAAAGCGAAAGCCTCGTTTTTGGGAGCGCAGGTTTTCAGAAGCTCACGTATCTTCTTTTGCGACTCCATATACTTGAGACCCCCTCCGGGAACTTCATCCTGGACTGCAGTAATGCAAGCATGGCCATGGCTCTTGATGCCGTAGTGCTCTATAGGGGTCTTGTTTCTCGTCCACCAGTCCTCCATTTCCACTTCCGTCTCGAGACCAGTGACAACGAGTCCTATGGGTACCTTTGTGTTGCATAGACACTCGTAGAACAATCGGTAGTTATTCAGCGCATTCGCCGTTATTTTGCCCCTGCGCATGCAGAATAGCAGAAGGTGGATGCCGCCAGCAGCACCGAGCTTCACGATGAGCTCGTGCGCCTGTTCAATAGCCTTCAGATAGCCGTTGATCCTCATTTGGGGTTCCTCGAGGCCGATGGTATCGAATATGGCAAAACTCATGTCATCGAAGGGGATATCATAGCGAGTGAACTGCATCGTGCTGAGATTCGTGCAACGGTTAACGTCCGACGAGACTTTTGCAACCTCTTTCCGAGCAATAAGGTTGATGACGGAACTTTTCCCGACACCAGTTTCGCCGAAAAGTACGACATTGACGGTGCGAGGGTGCGCTGAGGGCGATGGGTCCCCGGGAGGTGTATGTCCTGGGCAAAGCACTGGTGAGCTCTACTCGATGACGGTCGTTCGCTCGAACATTACCAGCTCCATGATCATTTTTGGGTTCGTCGCTCCCAGTTAAAAGCAAGTTTGCGGTGGAGGGACGGGAAAGGGATCTGAAAGTATGGGTTTGTTTCACGGAAAACTGTGATCTATCCCCTTGGGCCGTCGCGGATCCCGTCTGACGGAACGACAAGGGATTCGGAAATCCAGACTTGACCTAGAGCGAAAGGAACCCAGTTGGCGGACATCAACGACGTGACAACAACATTCGTGGGAATGGGAGTAGTACCTTTGTAAGTTGGTCTTTGATAAACGAATCTGAGGTCATCGTCAAAGACAGAGTAAGAGAACCCCGACTTCTGCAGAAGGTGGATGATGGAGGGTTGGAGGTTGGATCGAAGGATTTCAAAGGCATTTAGCATCAGCGCTTGCCGCCTCATGGCAAACCATGCGGTTCGGTGGCAAACTGAATCATACTGATCGATGCCCCATCGGGTCGGGCCCCTCATCGCATCAACAGGGTCAAACCGCAAAGGATTCCCTCGGAAGGTTTGTTGTCCATGGACGCTGGTGCTTGTCGGGACGACAAAACTTGAAACCTGAATCTTTATTATGTGTGTCGGAATCAGCGCCAGTCCAGGGTAGGATGATTGGGTAAAGTCAACTTCATGTGTTGCAACGTGTTCCTGGACCCGGAGGGGACAGGTCTGCAGATGCGAAATGCGTGGGAAAACCGAAAAAAACGACGCCCGTGGGAATGAGGGGTTGCGACCCCTTTGCACTGGTAGTCTAGTGGCAACTTCATTCCTGCGGTGTTTACGATCCGTCGTCTGTCGTTCCTCTCTCTGAAACACACACACATGGACGTTGATTCTGTTGCTGAACATGATCAAGCGGTCGTACCGGTCGTATTGGACGTGGTTGATCGTTATCGGGACCCGCTTGATTGCTCTTCATATACTCGTCGCCGCGTTTGACTTCGACTGTGTCTACGTCTCGCCATTCCCGGTTGCACGCTTGTGGCCTGTGGGTCCTTGTCTTTTGGTGCGCTTTGTCTCCTTGGCGAATCTTGTCGGCTCGTATCCACACTTCACTATCGATGCTTTGAAGGGTCTCGCAGCTGTTCATGCTGTTTCGATTAGCAATCGGTGGAGAAGATCGAGGTTCGTTGAGGAGCTCCAATTACACTCGTGTTCGGTTAACTGTAGCCATCGTCTCATCTTCGTGTTCCGAGAACGTCGAGACACTAGATGCCCTGGAGTTCGTGCGCGTCGCTGTCCAGGCGTACGGACGCACAATGGGAGTTCGCATACAGCCCCGGCGGCAACATTACGTGCAGCATCAGAGATACCAGAATCTGGTCACATTTTTCCTGAAATTGCCAGCGAGGCGCTGCAGTTCGCAATTATCGGGGAGTGGCAGGAGCGTATGAGTTCGTCAGCGCAGCAGCGCAGGCCTTGTGTGGTGTGTGCTCAGCGGTTTAAGGGAGCGGACTTACAGACCGTCGAGGTCCGCACACTAGATCTCACACTTTTGCGCAATCCTCTATTACCTCCCCATTTGCTTCCGCAGTCGTACAATTTGGACGCGTACCAGGGAGCAGTTCTGTACGCTCCAGTGTTACACTCGGCCCAGGAATGTGGACTGATCGATATCTGTCACAGCTGTCATCGTCATATAAGTTTGCATGCTCGTATGCCTGTCGACGCTCTCGCTAACTTTCAGTATTACGCATACGATCGACTCCCTGTCCTGGTCCGTGAAGCTTTTGAGAAAGCGTCGTTATTTGATATAATGTTAGTCGCGAGAGCGTCCCGTGCAGCTGTCACCTTCGAGATCGAGCATCCTTCGTAAAATTACTCTGTTTGTAATTACCTTGCTTGCAAGGTCTCTCGTTGCTCGAAATTGACCGGCCTTTTCACCAACACGTGATGTCGGTCACGTGCTTGCTTTGTTCTGGCGTGCGTGGTTGTTCGCCTGTTTCGCTCTGTACTTGCTCTGTGCTTGCGCGTGTTATTGGACATGTAACTCTCCTCTTTCATTATGTCGTTCGAATGTCGTATCTGCGCAGCTTTCTTGGCGCCCGACGGTTGTGTTGACATGTTCGTGCGTGACGCCGCCGCTGGTCAGTTCTCAAGTTCTCGTTATACGGTGTGTGTTACACTTTTGTCGTTGACTTTTTCGTTCGTCTCTGTGTCTCTTCGTCGTGTCTCGATAAAGCGGTGTTGGACTCACTAGTACCATGTCTCACAACTGATCTTTGGTCTCGTGCTCCCCCGATGATGTCATTCTCATTCTCCTATCGCTTGGCGATGGTGCTCGTCAGGAGGGTTCGTGTTTCCGCCCTTTCTGAGCTACGCTCATGTCCTGTGTTGTGCATTTCTTGTTGGGTGACTGCTTCTCTTTCTCGTGTCCTTGTTTCTGCTGACTTGCCTGAATCAGTCGAGCGTCATATTGACGGGTCTGTTCGGTTTTCTGTTCTGCTACTCTCAGATGTTCCTGTGCAGGCTCTGCAAGTGCTCGAAATTGAACGTCGTGAGTAGCTGTCATTTTCTGTGACAACCTTTTTGATTATTCACTGTTGTTACAGTTAATGTCTTCGCTGGTTTACCTGATCGGTTCGTATTAATGGCGAGCTTTGATGAGGTTCGGATCCGAGCTCTAGTTACACACATCTTTTCTCAAGCATTTCGCGCTCGACATGGTCGGTGCGTAAATCATCTTTGCATTGGAATTCTTGTTTAGTAACCTTCAGGTGTCCGGTTCTTGAACGTTTCGAGTCTGTCGCCTTTGTTTCCGTTTCGTTCGCGAACCGTCCATTGTCTGACGCCATTGCATCCTTGATTACATTACATGAGCACACTCCTTTTACATCACTGTAACGATTGAGACGACATTTCTAATTGCATCCTTTCCCACCATTGTTTTGTGCTAGCATCAAGTCCTCTTTGCCGGTCATCCTCTTGTAAGAGGTCAAGTGAATGATTTGCTGTAAAGAACCGGTCTTCGAAATTGCGCAGCAATCGAATAGTCTCTCTGCCCCGACTTCGCGAAAGTGCCACATATAAATTGAACAGATTCAAGCCTCCTGTTGGTGGTGTGGCCACATCCACGATTGCGGCCGCTATTGTCTGTCCTTGTGATCGATAGTCCGTGCAAGCGTATGCGGGCGTGATTGGGAACTGTGTCCGTTTCACTGTGTGGATTTTGCTCTTCCCGTTACTGAGCGCTGTGATTCGGAATGTTGCACTTGCTGCTTCAATGGGTACAACACCTGGTTCAAGCCCATTGAGAGGTGACCCTCGAAACCGATCCAGCTTGACTAGGATGTAGAGAGGTGGGGCCTCCACCTCATACACTCCGTCTGTTTGCTGCACAAATGTGCTTTCAGGATGAAGAACTATGCCCACGATTGTTGCTTTTGTCCCATTTGCAATGTCATTGTCGGTGTCAAGGTTGGTCGTTACGAGGACTCGCAAGCCAATGGCAAGGTAAACGGAATCGGGCAAGATTGTGGCTGTGTTTCCGGTTCTCTTCAACGTTGCCTGCTGGATGGCCTGTCGCTCCATGCGGTTTGGCTGGCGGCCATTGATTCGATCCATTGCGATGTTTCGGATGAGGACTGTTTCTTTCTCCCGACAATGTTTTCGCACCGCGCTCTCGTTCCAATGATTACGGACTCCGTGCCTTGGTGTGACAAGCACTGCTTCATTCCATGGACTTGAGGAGAAGTCGGTGTCGGGACAATTTGCGTCATCCACCACTAGTCCCCGTAGCATTGTCAGATGGTGTTCTTGTACTTGTCCAATGCGTAAATGGCGGAGAAAGTCCACCCAGACAGGATCTGTCACTCTCATCTGCTGTTTCAGAGTGACGACCGTCACGAACTCCTCGTATATTGTCCGTCCCACTTGACAAAGTGTTGTGTCGTACTCGCTGTTGCTCGGCACATACAACGGTTCCCGTGCACCACAAGCCACTGGAGGAAACTGGTGAGGATCTCCTGGCAAGATAACACTGATTCCACCAAACGCATTGTCTGCTACTGCTGCGTGATTGGATCCCGACTTCCCGATCGCAATATTGCACGAGAGCTTGGCAACAAAGGTTTTTCCAAGCATCGAGAACTCGTCAATGATGAGGTATTCGATCTCGCGCCACAATCTCTGTAGTTTCGCTTTCGTGACTGCCGACATTGTCCGGTTGTTGCGAGATATCATCGCCGCGGCATGACATGTCTTGCCTTCGATAAGGGAGGCGGCTATTCCCGTGTATGCACATTTCATCAGCATTTTGTGGACCCCTTTTGATCGAAAATATTCCGTGCAGCTCTGAATGACCTTTGACTTCCCAGTGCCGCCTTCACCAGTGATTAGCATGCGCAGAGGTGGCGGTCGTTGTCCAGAGAGGGTACGGTCGAGATGCCATGTAATGATGTCGTATGCACGGCGTTGATCGATGTTCAACATTTCGGGTTCGACCGCAGACAGTGCCTCTTCAGGTCGTGTTAAGTGCGAGATTGAACTTGTGTTTTGAGACGATTCGGTCACCGGCGAGACGTCAGCACTGTTGCCGGTCAGCTCTTCATGATTGCACGTCCAACGTCCTTGTGCTTGTTGCGTCAACCGTTCCTTCCAGTTCGCAAGATTGACCGTGTCCTGACCCGTTCCCCTTCTCACCGAAGCTTCAACATCTACATTGTTGGGTAACATCTCGTTAGCGGGGAAAATCCGTGCCGCTTTCGCCCTCTCCACGGCTAGCATGCCATTGACGTCCTCCGCAGAGGCTCTCGGTTGTAGGATGGGCTCAAAGTCCTCCTCGATTGGTGTGTCCTCGTCCGGATCGGGTGCAGTTCCATCGAGTGGTTCCGAGCCGTCAGGTACTTCACGGTGTTGTTGTGCTGACAGTTCACATTGATAGAAATATTGGATGTTACTGAGCTGGGATCGTTGCGCAGGTTCCATGGCTTCGTACAGTTGCTCGAACGCCTGTGTCCACGACTGGTCTGGAGACTTCAAATCTCCGGCAATGTCTCTCCATGGTTTGAACAGCATCAACATGCTTGCGCAGTAAAATGCATGACGCTCTGGTACGTCATTCCGCGGAAACCATTGACCAATGAAGTTCGGAAGGTTGTTGTGTCGAGTGGGACGGACGATCCTTAAACGCGTCTGAGATCGCGGATGACTGGGGAGGTATGGAACACGTTCATGCGGTGGACGACCAGGCCCTGTGCGCACCCCATCGCTGGTCTCTCCAGGTTCGTTGTGGTTAGGAGCCTTTCTCGCATCGTACGTGTCCGTGAAAAAGTGCAACACATTTGTGCCCACCAACGATTCGCCGCGATGACAATAATCGTTAACCTGGCTCTGAACATGCACGGTTCCATTCCCGCCCACATTCAACGTGATCATTTCTCCTTCGTTGTTCTGAACAGATGCTTCAGTCTCAGTCACGTTCCTCGTCGGCGCTACGCACCTCCTCCCCTGTGTCGCCTTCTCTATTCTCGACCTGCTCGACAGACATCGCACTCTCGTCCTGTTCATCCTCGTCAGACACGCTGTCCATTTCGATTAACAACACAACACTATCCACGCACCTCGTTACGTTGCGTGTCTGTGACTTCATTCCTTGGGGGGGCCGCGCGTAGCTCAGGAAAGGTGCGCAAAAGTTGGTGTACGAAACTGGACCAGTAAACAGGGGAATAGTGATGCGAACGTATCGCGTCGCCCCATCCCATGAGATATGCAACGACCATTGGTGCCGCTAACTCCTGTTCTCGGTTGATGGCATTCACCACACGAAACAGCATCAATCGCTGTCGATCCCGTACTTCGTCAACGTATCTTGCGTTTGTTTCTCTCTCCTCATGGTATTCATATCCCTTAGCCATGATGGCAGACACGTTGTAATTTTTGCCCTGCTTCTTCGTTTGGTATGCGGTGGCGTAGAACGAGACGTTGCTTGTGTCACCCCCGTTCGTGAGCAATTTCCCGTCGTTGTTGCACCGAACGTGTGTGCTCAGCGAACGAATCCACGTGTTGAAATATGGAAATACTCTCCTCACTCTCCACCGCCCATCGGCCTCCACCGCATATTCATCCGACTTCTCGAACGGCGCGCGCCGTTTGCATTTCAGGCGTCCTGTCCCGTCGGGTACCAAGCACCTGCGATACTCGCAAGTGTGCACCTGCTTCGATCTCGCCACCCGTCTCTCCATTTCCGCCACCTCTCGGAAGTACGTTTCATTGGATTCGACCGGGGTCGGTGGTCGGCTCCACGCGATCTCTACTTCGTTCGGAATCCGCTTCAGATCATCCCTGGATTCGACACCAGGAATGTCCGCGCACATGTTCGCCTTCAGGAACTCCACAATCTTCTGACGGAACTCCTCTGTTTGGAGTAACTCGGTCATCCGCGCGCTCGAAGGTGCTCCACTCAAATATAGCAGCATGTGCAAATGAAGGGTCCCCCGCCCTTGTGATTCGACCGTCCCAAAGTATCCGGACACTCGACCGAGTGCGCCCACATCGCTCTTCACTGTCGTTGCAGATGCGGTAATACCAAATAGTTTCTGCAGGATGACCCGAATGATATAGTGAAAGAACTTGCTCGCGGCGTAGGGATCACGTGCGACGTTGTATGCTCGTCGTTCTTTGTCGGGTGGCACGGTTTGTGATACCTCGTCTAGATCGATCTGTTCTCCTGCTAGTATCTGAACGATCGGATCGTGCAAGTCGCACGGGTTGATCGTTATCCAAAGCGAGGGGGGTTGTAGGATAAGTGCCGTTGACCAGATTTGACTGCGCAGTTGGTAGCGTCCACTGTCAGAACCCTGGATGCGGCCGGATGCAGCAAACATGTGTTTGCGCAAACTTTGCACGACCGGTTCGGAGCGTGCGACGTTCTCTTCTTCCTCTCGCGCAGCACGTCGAAGGGTGTTCAACGTCAACGAAGACAGCAAGTTCCGGTCCCGTTCGAAATCTTTTCTTTGCATTTGAATGCGCGCGGATGACAGCGCTTGCCTTCGCTGCACGATTCCGAACGCGAAAAACGGGAAGGATTCGTGCGTGCGAAATCGCCGGTCATGGTACCGTAACGCCCACCGCACGTGTTCGCCCATCTCCAGTCCCCGATCGTTCAGAGACTCTACACCCCCCACGCCGTACGGGAAGAGACAAGGGAACGCCTTGACGAAGACGTTGGCGTCGTTCGGTGTTCCTCGAGGATGGAAATCCATCACAGGATTCGTGCCGTGACGGACAGCATATGTACCTTCCTGTCCATCCCTCCAAGCATTTTGAAGTCCCCACCGCATCAATTCGTTGCTCGGGATGCTCGTGAGGTCAGAATCGACGCTGCCTGACACCTGCAACGGGATCACGGAGGGTGCGTCTGTGTTGGTCGGATGAAAACCTTCAACGTCTGTTCTCTCTCCAGTCACGGCGAGCACTCACCTGAGTCATCGATTGATACGTCGTTCGCCGCCCCTTCCTCGGAAGCTTGCGCCGCATCTGATTCATTGGTCTACATCAGCCTTCTCCGCCCACTGTAAGCTATCGACTCGCCTGCTTGCTCTTCATCCAATGGGACGTAACCCGCACTCTCTTGGTCCACCACACCCTCGTCGGAGGAATGTCGGACTATCGCGGTGATTTCTTGTGGTACGTCGTCGTCGGGCAAGAGTTGTAACCGGTTGCTGTCAATCTCTATGTTCCCATACAGGCGCGGATTGTTCTCTTTCAACCACCACAAAGCTCTCCTGACGACGGATCGCCTGACCCGAAACGTCGAACGTAACCAGTCCTTCGGTAATTTCCCTCGTCCGATGAAAGTGATGGAAATGAGCGAGGCGAGGATTGTGGGTGCTCGTGGCATCAACCGACCTTCAACCATGTCGGCGACAGCTGTGCCATTAAGCTCGTAAGAGCTCACATTCCCTCGCATCGCTCTCTGCAACTGATCAACCGATCGTACCCCCATGTTCTTTTTCGGAAATAATTTGAACACGTAGACGCGTGGGTACAACAGGGCGATCAGCATTTGCTCGGGTACCGTGAGGCCTTGCAATTCCCAAGGAACGGCGCCGATCCACGTGCCGTTGGCAAGAGCGTGTCTGGGCACATGTTCGTGCTTCTTGTTCTCCAAGCTGTGCAGACAGCTGGAACACACGTTGGCGATGCAAGCACCATCTTCTTCTGAAAGCCCTGCTGGTTCCAACAGCATTCCTTCGACCAACTCGTGCGCGGCGTGCGGCCGCGAAGGTCGCAGACGTTCTCTTGCAGGTAGCTGGTCCAATCGCCTAGTCGAAATCGTCTCGTCCATGACACCGCACTCGCGAGCACAGACTGCGCAAACGTGGCCGCGAACTGTCCGTGCAGCGGTAGCCTCGTGAAACGCCGTGTAACATGTCTTCAACTGTTCTGCAGTCGGGATCCGTAGAAACTCTTCGGGATCATAGACCTCGTCCCGCCTTAACCTTGTTCGCCTCTCCTCCGCGATTCCCTCTCTTCGTTTACGTTTACGCGCTACTTCCTCGGCCGCGCTCCTCGCCCGTGCCTCTTCCGCCAATCGAAGCTTCGTACGAGATTGTTCCACCAATCCGGCAATCAACTCTCGAGAACCGTCCGCAAGAATGCGTCGAACCATGGCGGGTTTGCTCTCCCGTTCCACACGTGAAAAGTGGACACCAACTGCGCTCGCTGTCAACAATACCGGCTTCGTCAAACGAGCCAACTCTTCCTCCACGCTCGCCGAATCACTTGACGTGCACGCCACTGACGTCTCGGACCCTCCCAGGGTCGGCTCCATCGCTATCGCCCGTGTCAATAGACCGAAGGGCACATTCATTGACTGAACATACGCACGAGGATTGAGACCACGTCCGTCGAATTGATTAACGATGTGAAGAGGTTGCCAACGATGGATCCCGTCCCCTGCTTGCTCCGCGTCCACTACAAATATTTTTCGCCCAAATTTTCCTCACTCCGACCGGGTCGTCGTCGGTCATCATCGTTGCAAATCGTAACCTTTTCTCTAATGGACCTCCACAACCAACCCGACTCAGTCTTCTTTCTCTCCCCAACCATACATGCAAGGTCTCGCACCGAACACGTCGATGCAGACTCCGTCACCGTACAGACGTTGACTCCACTTAGTGACACCGACGGAAAAGAACTGTTCCCTCGCGGAACTTTCTTCTCCGTGTGCGCACCCTTCACGATGCGATGTGTCCCTGCTCTTCGACAACAACAAGAGGTGGAGATCATCATGCTGCACGAAGACGAACAAAGGTTGAGGGGTCTCCATGGGCGCAAATTCTTCGTCGCCATCGTTTGCTCGCGGGATACAAGCGAACCATTGGATGTCGACGACGACGACGTTCGCGCTTGCATCCAAGCTGTTATCAGGTACCTAGTCGTTTGCCCCGTCCATCCTCGTCGCTGACTGATGCGAAATGCCAGATGGTGCCTTGCGGAAGAGTGGCGAGCAGCGTCGTACACGTATCACTTACTGTTCAACCGCGCTTACGACCTCACTTAAACCTCCGTACTGCCTTTCTCCCCTCATGTACTCTCGTACAGTCGTTTCACCTGTGCCACCAAGGATGCCGATTTGATTTCCTGTCTCGACCACCTCCCACGACCCGTAAACAACCGCTGATCACGATCGACCCGTTCTTCTTCGACCACGCCAAGTAACAAGACCCCCCTCAACACGGAAGATACCGCCGATCGTGATCGACCGACTATTCCAGACCTTCAGATAGACCACGCCAAGAGCTCGAAAACACCGCCGTGACCACCGATCCAGCTTGAGTGCTTGGCTGCGGGAACTTAGCCCTCGGGCGAGACCCGAAATTCGACGTCGATCGCGGCCGACGCTCGAATTCCACGCCGATCCGCGTCCAGACCTGAAAACTTCCAAGGTCGCTCCACAGCTGCGCGAAATTTTCGCCGACGGTCTCGACCGAGCGGGACACTGATAAATTGACAGCCTCGCAGGATCGGCAACGAAATGGGCTGCCTCCCGTCCAAACTTACTCCCTCCTCCACCATGACCTCCCACCACGACCTTCGCAACAGCCTCATGACCTCCGGCACGTATCTAGGTGATCCCGCCATGCGTGCCAACGTTCGCTGGACTCGACAGGGTCGCAAATACATCCTATGCACCTCCGACGGTGCAAACGCCGACGGAGAGACCAGTCAAGCTCTCCTCTCTGTTGTCGTGAAGATCAGCGAGGACGGTTTTTGGCTCAGCAGGTGCGTACGCCGACGACCGCCCTCGATGTGACTGTTGACGACGAGCGCCGCGCACAGCGACACCTCCTGGAGCCGGCCCACCGACGCCGCACCGACCCTCGCCGACGTCAAGGGC
>JBBPRK010000935.1:0-16359 GCA_038093075.1 Boletus patriciae
ATCTGAAACATACCAAGTGTGAATTCGAGCAATCAGAAACCGAATACCTTGGATTGATCATAGGCCACCAGACGGTTAAAATGGACAATGCCAAAGTGCAGGGAGTCACTTCTTGGCCCATTCCAACAACAAGGAAACAAGTTCGAAGCTTCCTCGGCTTCTTGAACTTTTATCGACGATTCATAAAGGATTTTGCCCAAAAAGCGAAACCTTTAAATGCCGCAATATCAGAGAAGATAGACTTCATCTGGACAGATGAATGTCAACAGGCATTTGAATTGTTGAAAACAGCAATCACCACCGCACCTGCCTTGGCCATGCCCACGCCCGATGATCCCTTCTGCATGGAAACAGACGGTTCTGGCATTGGATTAGGAGTGGTGCTGACACAGAAACAGGATGACCGATGGCACCCCATTGCCTTGATTTCAAAATCCTTATCTGAAGCCAAACGTAACTACCATGCTGCTGACCTGGAAGTCGATGCAATCATCTTCGCCTTACATGAATGGCGCCACTACTTGCTCGGCGCTAAACACCCTTTCGAGATACTGACAGATCACCAGAATCTGTTGTATTTCAAATGACCTCAGGATCTCTCTCGGCGACAGGCACGGTGGCAACAACTTCTCCAGGAATACCATTTCACCATAGTCCACCGTTCAGGGAAGACTAACCCTGCTGATCCTCTGTCCCGGAGGTCAGACTTTGAGAAGGGGGTAGAGGACGATAACAAATCCAAAATCCTCCTCCCCGATCACCTTTTTGCACCATTGCCATACTCGAATAACGAAGGAGCTGCTGTGCACTCCCTCGACTCGCAAAAACAGTCGGAATCGAACAATCTAGAGGCTGCTGAGTGCCCAGTCGTCCTGAAAACGATTGAGTCAATGGTAAAAGGATTGCAACACAAAAGGGAAAAACATGCGACCAAAGGATTGACCATGGAAGGCTCGAATTGGGAACAAAGAGACTGTATATTGTACCACAAAGATCTCTTATATATTCCAAAGGACGAGAAACTTCATGAGACCATCATACAACAAAACCATGATCATCCCCTCGCAGGTCATCCCGGAGTGAAAAGGACAAGAGACTTGATTCTCGCCAAGTACTATTGGCCCACACTGCGAAAAGACATAGAAAAGTATGTCGCAGGATGTGATAAATGCCAAAAGAACAAGTCCATTAGCAAAGTGTCCAAAACTCCTTTACAACCAAATGAAATCCCACAAAACCCTTGGGAAATCATATCCATTGATATCATCGGACCGCTACCTGAATCACAAGGAAAGAACACCATCCTAACAGTGGTTGATTGTTTTTCCAAGATGATTCGACTATTTCCAATTTCCACGGAAATCACTGCTCGAGGAGTGGCCACCATATTTCGTGATCATATCTTCAAACTTCACGGAACCCCCCGAAAAGTGATATCTGATAGAGGACCTCAATTCGTCTCGTCATTCATGGATGCTCTTTACACGTTGTTGAAGATTGAAGGAAACCCCTCAACAGCATATCATCCCCAGACTGACGGACAGACGGAAAGGTACAACGCCACTGGGAAGCAATACTTGCATCTATATACCAACCATCCTCAAAATGACTGGGTAGAATGGTTGGCGCTAGCGGAATTCACACATAACCAAAACACAACAACTAGCGGTTATTCCCCCTTCATGCTCAACTTTGGACAACAACCGAACATTAGAGGGGAACATTGCAAAACTGTCCGGAACGAATCTGCTAAGGAGTTTGTAGAAATGATGCAAGGAACGTTCAAATTGGCAAAAGAATCACTGGATCAAGCTGCTGGAGATATGAAAAGGTTCTACGACAGAAAAAGTCGTACCAGTATTGAGTACCAACCCGGAGACCTTGTACTGCTCGAAGGGACAAATATTCGTTCAGACAGGCCGTCAAAGAAGCTGGACACGAAGCAATACGGTCCCTTCAAAGTCATAGAAAAGGTGGGAAATGCAGTGTATAAGCTGAAATTGGATCCAAAATGGAGAGGCATTCATAACGTCTTTAATGAGTGTTTACTCCATCTGTACACAAAAGGGGCATTCCCATCGCAAAAGACCATTCCTCCTCCCCCCCCAGATATTATCAATGGTGTAGAGGAACAAGAAATCGAGGAAATCCTGGCATCCAGAGAACGAAGAAACAAGATTGAATATTTGGTCTTTTGGAAAGGGTATCCGACGGAAGAAAACGAATGGATCACGGAGTCTAACCTAAGCAATGCACCCGACGCCATTCAAGACTTCCATTGTTCTCATCCAACCGCTCCTCGCCCCAAAAAGAAACTTCGTCTTCGCTACCAAGCTGATATTCCCGATGCTTGTGTTTGTCCCATATGTCTCAACACTCCTCCAACTCCCACACCACTCTCATCCCTTTTCGTCGACCCAGACTTCCTTGATTTCCGCAAACAGTTTCAGAGATATCCCGAGCGAATGTTCGAGTTGGTTCCAAGTGACGCAGACGTCACTCCTTGAAAAGGGGGTAATGTTATGACCTCATTTCTTCTTTCTTATTTCACACTATCACAGTCCAGAACCTATGACGTCACACTATGTCATAACATGCATATACCTCACGGCTACCTCATGTATAGTAGTATATAAGTAGTTAGTTCCCATTTGTATTCCTTAGTCTTGAAATAGTTATCGCTTCCCTCAGAAAGCCATTCACTTTGAGTGCGCCCTTTGGGTTGAATCTAACACTCTCCCTCCAATGAATCCGTGGCATCAGCAGGATACGATGGAAAGAGTATGGCGGGTGCCCCGGTTGGATTCCGTCGAGAATCGGGTAAGGACATTCTTCACATGTACCTCAGATTTCATACTCATTGCTCTCTCTAACAGACAAGCCTTGCTAATCTCGACGCGGGCGTGTAACAGCGTGCACTGTGCGCAAATGTCCCACTTCCATCTACCTCTGCCATAATCCACGCACGCTAAGTCAGTGTCGGATCTCACTCTTGGTGTGAGCATTTGCAAATCATCTTTTCCACTCGCTTGCTCATGTTGCATCCAAGTTATTTACTGCAGCCGCCCTTGTACCCAATTTACCCCCTGTCCCCCACCTACAGGAGACAAGCCAAGTCCCAGCGACATGTCCGGTATGTACTGCAAATCTACACCATCAGAAATGAATGATGTTTCCGAAGAATCATTTTTGTCGGGAAGAGCGCCAGTGCTGCTTCGATTCACCGCTACGGAAACTGGTACCCACTTCATCTACTTTTCACGTATAATCACCAAGCCATTTCTTGCAGGTCGCTCTCGGGACATCAAATGGGCTTCATGATTACATTCTTTCGAGTTTACCTCTCATCTCCCGGGCCGAATTGGCGAACATAGCGGAGTCGTGTCAGAACTTGATGTCAGTACATCTTCCTATGATCATGAATTATCCCTATTTCCTTGAGCGAAAGTGCCGACATGATCGCATTTGAAATAGAGTTTAGCTCGTGAGATTCGTTCAAGGCTAAACATTCACTACAGGCACGCCACTCATATCGAGCCTTCGACCTCTGCGCCTCTTTTTACACCCAATGGGGGCCTTAAAAAAAGATCGATAGAATCAAACAAAAACTCGTCACTATGCTTCGCGAGACACTTTCGCGCGAACCACGCGTTCAATCGGCTGACCATCGTGTACGCAGGCGAGGTAGGTTTCAGAGTACCCAAAGATCGGCTCCCATGGTCCACACTCGAAGGAGAATTGGAAAAGCAGGGGTACGCCACCCACATTTGGCTACAAGGGGTCTTTCGCGAGAGAAACAAAGGAGTGTATAACCTGAGTGCCCAGGAAGCCGATAGGCATTACCATGCGCTCTTCTCGGACGAACGGCGCCTCCAGCCCATTCGTCGCAACGGTGGTACGTTCTCGACACATTATGTCGTCTCCCTCTCAACGTCCCTGCAGAGACTGGCACAAGGACCGCTCCGCTGCCCGTCGCCGTGGCCTTTCACTCGGACGGCGCACACGTGGCCAATCATTCTCGCATGCCGGCGGCAGCCAGCCAGCCGAGGTGCATAGTGACCACACAGGAAGCGTACAATGCGGAACGGGCATACAAGAGACGGCGCGCGTGAAGCGCATCCCGCACCTCGGTCGTGATGTACAAGAAACGCAAATGTGTATGCGTTCGAAATCCTACACACCACGCATCAATCCGGGTTGCCCAATGAGTCTGACCTTTCTCTATCCACCATCATTGCTGATGCATATCCTCCAGTGGCGGTCCCAACCGTATCCCATTTGACCGATTGTGCTGTAATGCATGAGAAACACGGAACAGACTACCCCACGTTACTCAATGCGAAGCTTGGTCTTTCCCCTGTCCACGTTGTGGATAACCAGAGTCCAGGAGCACTATTAACCGTGATGGAGACTCAGACCGGTGGTATGAAAGAGCTCCCTTGGTACTGAATACAAAACTCACGCCATCGAATGTATCGACGCAGGCCGTCGCGACCAACAGTGTCTCTTAATTCCTGGTGACATCAATCCAAAAAGATAGGCAAGGCAAGGCCCTTGCTGCGGGTGAAGATGTCCACCACGTCCCCTCGCTACTGGTGGGGCATACCATTCCGTGACCCATGTTGCAGAGCTTTTTTGGACCAGCGGCACCGTCTTCCATTCCGATGTTCACGATCGCGTCCGCGTCATCGCTGACTACCCCTCGAACACATTCGCACACCATCCCGAGGTTGAGCGGACCCTCACGTGCGGTGATCGCACCTCGGATCTCCGCATCACCCTCGCCCTAGTTTGCGTAGATTCTCGCCCTGGTCAGTCAAACAGCCAAGTTTCTCTATGACGATGGAGACGCACTCATTCGCGTTTAGTACGTGTTTGGCTGCGTTGGCGCCGCCTTTTCCGCCTCATAAGGCAAGCGGGGGTGGGTACGACAGTCGATTTGTGGCACGGAGATGGTAGATGATTCGGTATTTGAATTGAGCGTGGAGGGGTTTGGGAGGTAAGTAGCGGCCAGGTACCCCGCGTCGATGTAGGTAGTGAGGATATTCTTGGTCAAAGTGATAGGATTGGTATTCTTCGCAGCTTAAGATGATCGGGGTGTTGGAGCACGAGCCTCGGGAAAGGGCAATGGCGAGACTTTACCCCTGGATGTACTCTTACCTCGGTTCTTTGGTTTTCTTTAGGGTTTCAAGGGTAGTATGGGGGTTCCGCAAGGCCAACATGGGTCAATATCACGGATCTCAATATCAATGGTCTCTGGTCAGTGGTCTTGTTCATAATCGCATGGTGGGGAATCGATACGTCTGTTCACACGTTAACATAGTGAGGTGTCGACGTATGCAGGTCTCAAATGCCACGCCTTGGACTACGTTGGCGTCACAGGTCAAGACGATGGCATCACTTCGGCCCGACGCTGACGTCCGTCAGTAATTAGTGCTTACTGTTGGGTCGTTCATACCATGCATTTTTAATGGTTGATCCCCTTTTTCAGGTCTGTCATCTACTTGCTGTCGCATTCGCTAGTGTCTATAAGTGCTCTTTAAAGCTTAACGGGCGTTCTATGATGTGTCGTGTCTGGTAGGCGCGAGGTGCGTCGTCCTGAGTTCTGAATATGCCAAGCCAACCCATCGAGGTGGGAGAACTGGGGTGTTTATTGCCCTCGGGAGGTGTGTTGTTGTGTTGTCACGCAACTGGTCACAAGACATAGTACAATGAATGTATTCTCCGAGATGGGCTTTGGATGGCTACTCACCTCGGGCACACTACGCATAGTGGGTGCATCGATTTAGTGCGTTGTCCTCGTTCGCCGTTTATCTCCTACTGGAAACGTGGCCGCGCTGACTCGTTAGTTCTATGTGCTGATAGTACTCAAACATAAGCGCTCTGAATTGGGCGGTGTATGTGACGCATGATCAATTCACCGTGTTTTCCCACGCTACGCAGACAAAACATGTGGTCATCGGACCATTCGCCAACCCCACACCCCCAGTGATAAACGGAAATATACACGTTGGCGGGACGTTTCCGACGTTCCAAAAATGGATATGGATTGACATCGCGATCGCAATCTGCACCTATGAAGCCGTATCTGGCAAATTCTTTACTCCAACAAAACCAGATGCGCGGGCTTAGTGCTGGGATGATCGGCTTCCGATGGGAAGTGCTATGACGAATGGATAGAGTCCCTGGGCGCAAAGTCACCGCCGCACGAATACCTCGAGGTATAAAGCTTCGCCTTAAGGCACTTTGGCAGTAGTGCGCCTCAGAGTTGAAAATTCTACGGTGACTGAAACAGGGTGGCACTCCGATGCTACACTTCCAAATGCGTGATACAGGCTGACGGCGGCCTCTCCTTGCACGCGAGATTCATCTCAAGGGGTTCCCCAAGATCGTGCAACTGAGGATTTGATCTTCGAAAGCTTGGCTGGATTTGGATTCCATCCAGCGGTGCACGGCAGCAATAGTAAGCACCTCGGCCATGAAGCGTGTTGGTCTAATGTCAGATTCACAGGGCCCAACGTGCACTTGACTGGAACTGGTTATAAGAGGAGGCATCAATCGTGTTCTGTCCCTCGCCGCCCTCCTCCATTATCAAAAAAGGCCTCCCGTATCTGAACCATGTATACAGTCGGCCTACAGTCGGCTGCCAATGCCCCTTTCCACTTGCCTGCTCATGCTGCCTCAAAGCTACTCCCACCACCTCATCTTACTGCAGCTGCCCTGGTACCTAATTTACTCCCTGTCCCCCACCTACAGGAGCCGACCCCCGACAAAATAGACTCTTTGGAAAAACCATCCATCTCTGATGGTGTGGATTGGCAGTGCGTCCTCCCGGACATGACACTGGGGCTCGAAGACCACCAGTACTTCTCCGAATCACGACTACGAAAATCGGTACTAACTTTCATCCACCATCCACGTACAATCATCATGCAGTTTCTTGCAGGTCGATCCCGGGACTTCAAACGGGCTTCATGAGTTTATTCTTTCAAGTTTACCTCTCATCTCCCGGGCCGAATTGGCGAACATAGCGGAGTTGTGTCAGAACTTGATGTCAGTATGTCTTCCTATGATGGTTGAATCATCCCTAGTTCCTTGAGCGAAAGTGCCGAGATGATCATGTATCGCATTTGAAATAGAGCGTTTAGCTTCTGCAAATTCGTTCAAGGCGGACGTTCACTACAGGCATGCCACTCATGTCGAGCCTTCGACCTCGGTATTTCTTTCACCATCTAATGTGGACACTAAAAAGACCCGCAAGATCGGTAGAATCAAACAAAAACTCGTTGCCATGCTTCGTGAGACACTTTGTCGCGCGAACCACGCGTTCAATCGGCTGACCATCGTGCACGCAGGCGAGATAGGTTTCAGAGTACCAAAAGATCGGCTCCCATGGTCCACGCTCGAAGGAGAACTGGAAAAGGAGGGGTACGCCATCCACAACTGGCCACAAGGGGTCTTTCGCGAGAGAGATAAAGGAGTGTATAGCTTGACTGCCGAGGAAGCGGACAAGCTTTACCACGCGCTCTTCTCGGGCGAACGGTGCCTCCAGTTCGTTCGTTGCGACGGTGGTACGTTCTCGAGTCATTGTGTCGTTTACCTCTTAACGTTCCTGCAGAGAATGGCAAAAGGGCGTTTGGCCCGCTGCCTGGCTCCGCGGTCTTTCACTCTGACGGCGCGCACGAGAGCAATCATTCTTGCATGTCGACGGCTGGCAGGCATTTGAAATTCAGAGTGGCCTCACAGGAAGTGTACAATGTGGAACGGCCACACAAGAGACGGCGCGTGTGAGGTGCATCCCGCACCATACCTCGACCATCGGGGACCGCCAACTTGAGGAAATGCACGATGAGAAAATGCTCAGCAGTGATGATGGACAGAGAGAAGTCGGATCCACAGACAACCCAGATATGTATGCTCTCGAAAATACGCACTTGCCCACTTGTGATGTGACCAATTGTACTGCATGTGAAACCCCACTTTGCTCAATTGCGAGGTTTGGTCTTTCCCCGTCCACATTGTGGATAACCATAGTCCAAGAAGAGTACTATCAACCGAGATGGAGGCTCGGATCGGGCGTATGAATACCCCGGGCCCAGAGCCCCCTTGCGGAATACAAAAGTCACGCCACCAAATGTATCGACGCAGGTTTCGTGACGAACATGTCTCTTGATTCCTGGTGCCATTAATCGCATAGCCCGAAGGCTCCCGGATCAGGCGCAACCACCACCTTCCAGGGCTATTTGGGATGACTTACCAGCTAAGCGTTGATTAGATAAATAGTAAAACCGACACCTCACAAGTGGGAGGGGTCGTCTACGGCTGAGATCAGAGTGGCCAGAATGCCGCCTTTTCGGCCGCGGACTTTTTACCTCCATCCGTGCACCGGAACCAAAAATACACAGGTACAGTGATAAGCTTGGATTGATCGATGATCATTGATAGAGCGGTAACGAATCAGAGCGTAGTATACATCAGGACAGGCAAGAAAAAATCACAGCGTATGAGAAATCCGTGAAAGTAATCCATAATTATGCAACAGCGTACCGCAGTGTTCCTCCACTTTCCAAAGCAGCGCGAGCGTCTATTTCCCGTGCGTCAACAGAGTATGTGATCAGTGCCCCCGGAGTTCGGCACGCGTCGAAATCTGATCTCTCAGCATGCCGTCCGTAGGCGTCGTTCCGAACGATTTCTTTCCCACAGCCCTGGCACTCCCATACCTCCCCAAGGTGGACGCTTACGATGTGTCTTGCGATCGACTCTTTCAGCATCGTCTTGCCACAAGCAGACCAACGACAATCAACTTGGAATTTGTCCCCTCCAGGCTTCCCTCGGTGCCACTTTTGGGTGTGCGCATTGATGCACGACTTGTCACCTCTGATCCATAGAGGACACGGCGAGTGATCCTCTTCCCAGCGACATTGGTGGACGGTAAGCTTTCCATCGAGTTCCGTTAGACCTTTGAGGAGTTCCTCTTCGTCGATCCATAACCCGTCATACTCGATCGCACGAGCAGCTCGTCCGCGGCGAGATGAACCCCGGTGTAGTGCACGATAGAAAGCGAGATGGGGACGAGGATCTGTTTCAAAAGGCCCGGTTGAAGTTGAGTGGGGACGAAGTGAGGTGAAGTCGGGCTGAACGATCGAAGAGAGGGATGTGGAATAGATGATTCTGTGACATTCTTGTCGTTTGACAAAGTTGGGTAGTGAGATTGCGTCGCGTGTGAAGAACACACACAAGCCTGAGATGGCTGGGCGCTCGATTGGTCAAAAAAATACTGCCAAAAGGTACTAGAGGCTGTCGGTCTGATGAAGTCGACCACAGTCCCCTGGGGATCGAATGCTGTGTGACTATCCCAATGGACAACGCTCTGACTCGGGCCATAGGCAGAATAAGCAGCCGGGCCCACATGGTCCCCGTGCCTCTCATTCACCACTGTGGACGAGAATGGCGAGGACAATACTTCTGCAACGGACTGCATGCTAGACGGGCTCCACAACCCGAGATTGTGGGGCATTTGTATGCTATAAATTACAGTGAGACATGAAGCCTATATTTCATTCAAAGATACCTACTGGGCTACGTGAGCGGAGGCAGGTATACCAGGATCGTGACTAGAGACACGATTAGACCGGTGAATGTGATCGAATCAGATGTCTCACTACGCTTGGTCTCGGTTTGTGTCCCAGGGGTATTGGGTATCAGAGAATGAGGGTGTGTTCTCTGGAACTGGGCGCTGTCTGACATATAGTGGATGGTTCTCCCTGATCGAGTAACACTGTAAAGACGCGAGCGTGACACGGATGGAAGGGCCACTCACGTTTTCGGGGTTGGCATCCGCAGGGCTAAATGGTGGTCGTTGTCACGATGGACAGCAGAAGGCTCACGTCTGAAGTCCTCCTTGAAAGCCATGTCGTTAGGTGCCGATGAGGCGACCAAGAGTCGAGGAGGGGTAGGCATTGAGCGCAGTACTGGCAGCCAGGCTACGCTGAAGAGGAAGCCGGTTTGCAAGTGGTATGCCACAAATGCAAGGAGGTTGCATGCTTTTATGCCCTTAGTTTTGCTCTTTGCCTCGTATCGGGCCACAGATCTGAATTGTAGTATTGCAGATAATTCAAATGAGAAAGAAAAACCAATTCAATCCCCGCGAAATCGGAAGCTCAACGATGTTAATTATTCAGGTTACGTAAAATGCTGGTACAGAGTCGATAACACCAGAACACATAAGTAGACAGTTTTCCATTTCCCAAAGTTCATTTTCAGTGCTTCTGCCCTCTATCAAAACCCATACTCTCCCATATGCCATACCCCTGGGCCCAGAGGGGTATGGGTTATTACAGAGTTGACTGTACGGACATTGGCAACGTTGCCGCAGGCCTCGGGCACATGGATACTCATTGGTGCATGTGAGGATGCCCCACGGGACAAGATCCTTCACTAAATGCGGCCGCATCCAAGGTAGCACAAGCTTCCCGTATAAGCACACTCGACACATTGAAGGAGAACCTTATTCTGTATCTGGCGTGCAACAGCCTCCTGAGTACAATTTAATATGCAAACTTGTAAAGTAAAGTATGGAACTATCGTCATATCCACGACAACCCAGCCCTTCAGAGTGACTCGCATGGCAAGCGCAAAATCTTGATGAGTTCGATCACATAGACAACCAGACATATTCCGTGAGCACATGTTTGAGTAGACGTACAATCAATTGCAGTTGGTCTCAGCGCACCCGTTTCAAGTTTGGGATGTACCTCGAGTGGTTACTACTTATATAGATGTTTTGGGACCTGTCGCAGAATGAACTTGCGAACAGGAAATTTCATTGGACGTGTGAAGATGGAGAGTGCCAGGCTGTCTAACCACCCATCTTTCTACCCTCGGGCTTTCGTGACCAGAGTCCAGCCAACCTGCTAACCCACACGAGACTATCCCTCAAATCGACGAGTAACATGGCCATGCTGCCCATGGTCGACCAACATACTGCAACACAGGACTCGGGCATGCTTGATGGAGTAGAGCTGGTGTACTCACCCTTGTGCTACCCCGAAGTCCCTACTGCAACCGCGTCGAATTTCAAGCTTTCGTGGTCACTGGCCACTCACGACTGCCCTATGCCCGCTGAAAGACATGGATCAGGAGCAGGGATAGTAAGATGGGCAATTGCGTGAATGCGGTGGTGGAACGACCCTTTATAGTCATTCATGGTGATATTTGTCGTTCGAGAGCTGACCCGCATATACCGAATTTCGAACCTGCTTTGGGCGCTAAAACATTTCATCACCACCCACTGGTGGTACAACCAGTACCGACTGTCCCACCCATTTGCTTGTCCAGTTGAAACACCCCTCAACAACCACCCTAGGAAGTAGGTATAACACCCCTCAACGACCCCCATAGAAAATAGGTATATTTATAGGACATCCCACGCTTCAGTGATTTCGCCCTTTGACTGCACCTGCACCAACCCACCACACATGCCTCTTTCGTCTTCAAATCTTCTCAAGCAACGGGTCCCGTGGCAGGCGATGGCAGGCACCTGCCACCTGGGACGTCGAATGTGCGTTGCGTGATTGGCTGAGAACTCCATGCCATCCTGTGGGCTCCTTATCTAGTAGCTTATCTTTGCATGGCGACCTCCCTAAATCCGCAGCAAATGAAAGATGATAGGTCCTAGCATGCCATTCAAGTGCAGGCGTGATACACGAGGACTATGAGGGTAGGGTCTAAGGTCTGCTTGGCATGGGAAGCTGGCCATCCTAGCCATTAAGGGCGCCAGTTTTTTTGCCACTTCCTGTGCGCTGCAATACCGGAAATTACTACTTCCAGGCAAGGGGCAATGGTGTGAACAATGCATGGCATATGGCGTGGCACAACTTATGTAATTATGTCATTGCATGCTACAAGCCATTGTTATTACCTGGCTACCTTTCGTCCTGTCTCTACTTAGTAGCCTCCTCCTCGGCGTTGAGAGTTCGGTGGTCTTGAGTTTTCTGAGCTCTCCACCTTCAAGACCCATCAGTGCACTGTCGGTCAATTGTGTCCAGTTGATCCCCATTGCGTTGGTAGTATACCGACCCCACTAGCTTCAACATCGAGACTTCGATGGTCCTCAACCCTCTCTGACTTGGTCTCATGCGGGACCTATTGCTGCGTCACGTCTGACGACGGTCAATGATGTCCGATTGATCCGCTATGTCATGTAATACTAGGTGGCTTTCTTTGATTCTCAGATATTGGATCTTCCGCTGGTCCCTTCAGATACACCTCACTGATTGACGTGCGAATCCTCATCCACGTCGCTGCATCGACGCTGCACTGCCACTTCACGACCATCGTTCGGTTCAAGTCCTTCAATCTTTGGGCAATTTCGCTAGTTGTCGTGTGTCAGAATCTGTCAGCAACTATTATCATCGAGATTTGATTAGAACCAGGAATCCTCGCTATTTGTACATGCGCCGTCTCAGAGGCGTCAATGTTGTAGCTTGAATTCCTGAACTGCACTCATCTCTGTGTTTGTCATAGCGCAAATGTAATGTGTTCCCCTTTCTTTCACTACTACAGCCGGACTACCGCATGACATAAACCTGCGTAGAAGACTAGTCTCGGTGGTGAGATATGATATCGTCCAACTTGGATGAAGTGCATCGCAATATAATATCTGCTGTTCACAACGAACTGGGTAACTCACCAACCGTGATAAAGGTAGATCTCATAGGCTAGCTTCGAGTGCATCAACACAGAGGGGGATAATCACTACGTTTCTATAACCAAATTGATTTGTATTTGTTATACAGGAGAGAAGATAGGAATCATGGCACTGCCAGGCTGCCAATACAAACTCTAGTGACCTGCATAACGAACCGCACCTCGTTGCAATGCCTGGCGTGTGTCGATCACCCTGCACTCTGTACCGTACACAATCGCAACACCCGCACCCCCGCACACCTCATTGCTCACAACATGTTTATCGTATACATCTTTCCATGAGAGCTCCTGGTCGCAGCCCTGGCAATGAAATCCCTCCCCGAAATGAACAGTGATGACATGGCGGTTGATCGAGTCCCTGAGCATGGCTTTATTAGTAGTGCACCCGTCCCACAGGCACAGACACTTGAATGTGCTCTCTGCGTGCCTCTGGCTGTGCCATTTACGGATGTGAGCACTGACGTGGTATTTGGAGCCAATGATCCACGTCCCGCAGGGGTTGCTGGACTCGGCCCAGTGACATTCGAGGACGCTGATCATATCACTACCAGGCTGACCAGCGCCGGTGTAGAGATAACTGGAGTTTGCCGCTCGTTGTCAATGGGGTTTGTGATGACTTCGGTAGAGCCTGAGGAATACGAGGGCGTGACATTGTTTGTAAAGAATGCGGGGCGGTCGTGCTGGTGCACAAAGAAGCACTGGCATCCAGGAGGCAATGGATGGATGCTGGCGTTAGTACTGAGGCTTGCATGATAGTGTCCCGTTGAACTGGGGAAATCCGAACTGAAATCCTGTATTGCTTGTGAATATGGTATGACCTGTGGCTCTGGCGCCACCCCACGTGCCAGTGTGTCGTTGGAAGCAAATGACCCTGTGAATCCATTGGAAAAGACTTGAATTATGTCACCCAGTTAGAATGGCACTAGGACGGGAATAGCATACCGTGCGGGGAAGCACGAGACCCCATCATGAACGGAGTTCCTGATGTCGCATACGAAACAGTGAGGCTTGGCACTGGTGACCATTGTCTTGTGTCCAATAGACCGGATGCTTTTCTACTATGGAGGTATCAGTAATCAATTGTACTGTGAGATGAGGTGAGCCACCTTGTGTCTTGATCTGAGATATGATCAGATGGTGCTGGAGGGCTATGCTTGCATTAGTGACGAATAGAATGCAACATCTATCACTCACGTATATCCATGCTGGCCGGAACAGAGGTAAGGTTGAGCAACGCTTGAGCTAGGGTAAAATCGCAAGTGGCTCTGCTGCCAGCCATTCATAGACGATGCAGCATTCAACATGTGTAGTGATTCGGAGGAGCATGCGACTAAAGACCCTGACTTAGGGGAAGAGGAAAATTTGTTCTGCTTGTCATCAGGTGTAAGGGAAGAAGCGGCATTGGTGAGTGTGAGTGCGACAATAGAGGTGGATCCCATGGGTAAAACTGGATTAACACCTCCCCCCACCTTGAGACATTATAATTAATATAGCATGCATGGTCATCGTTCGGGTTTTGACTCTCCACAAATATGTCAAGATTCAAACTGGAAGCTAGGTGGGTGTGACCCGGCATAAAACTGCAGTGTGGCCACACCGGTGAGCGCAGCGCGTCAAGATGCAGCCATTGCACCTCCCCACGACAATTATGTAACCGAATTTTTTTTTCTTTTTTTGGACAAGTGCATTTATTGCATAGCGACCGACTAATCTAGCTCTACACAAAACACTAAGAGCTCATTCGGTAGCCCTTCAACAAGTAGGATAGGATAGTAGCCGAGCTAGCTGACTGTTACCAGCACAGCACTGGAGTTCCCGCTCAGCGGAAAGTGAATCTTCGGGGCTTGAACCTTGTTTGGAGGTGCCAGCATCGACACAATGCCCTCAGTCCGACCAGAGCAGAGGCAATGCATCCTCCGCCACTTGGCACTCCTGCTCAACATCATCGTCATTGCCGTTGCTAGTATCGTCCATACCACTTTTGAACCTCCTCCTCACAGTGATCCCGAACCGTACCACACGTCCGCCCTGTTGGGTGAAGGGTGGCTGCTGGAACTTCTCACAGGTCATCCGGAGCACATCCACAACGAGCTTGGTATGTACGCAGAGACCTTCAACCACCTCGTCTCGCATCTCAGAGCCTATGGTCACGTCGATTCGAAATCCGTTTCGCTAGAAGAGCAGGTGACCATTTTCCTCTACACCTGCGTCACCAGCCTCACCATAACATATGTTGGGGAACGGTTTCAACGGTCAAATGATACGATCTCACGGTAGGTAGTGTGATACAATAGATCCTCATCTCAACTGATATTCTATAGATACTTCCGAAAAATAACTGATATCCTCTCCTCACGACCTTTCTACACCACTTTCATCACACCTCTCGATGCTTCAATCCCCTCCAAGATCCAATCCGACCCCAAGTTTTGGCCATACTTCAAGGATGTTATCGGGGCCGTTGATGGTTGTCATATCCCAATATCTCCGCCCAGTCATCAAGCCTCTTCATATCGAAACCGCAAAGGTTTTCTGTCTCAAAATTGTCTCTTTGTGTGCGGGTTTGATCTTAACTTCAAGTACGCACTTTGTGGATGGGAAGGATCAGCATCAGATGTTCGGGTGTATGAAGAAGCGCTTACTCATGGCCTGGTAATTCCCGAGGGGAAATATATCCTTGGTGACCTTGGTTACCCCTACAGAGGTAAATTGCTTGTTCCCTACTGAGGTGTGCGGTACCATTTGGCTGAGTGGGGCTACACGAACATTTGGTAAGATCCCTTTCTGTTTCATTCTTTTCAGCAAGCTAATAAAATCTAGGCCATCCACCAGGGAAGAGTTGTTCAATTTGCGGCATGCAATGTTACGAAACATTATTGAGCGGGCCTTTGGCGTCCTTAAAAATCGGTTTCGCATCCTTCTCCTACCCCCCAAATACCCACTCGAAATTCAGATTCACATCCCTGCTGCGCTATCTGCCGTCCACAATTTCATACGCCATTATGAATCTATTGATAATACCCATGGGGTGGAGGATGATGACGTCGAGTTTGAAGATCCCGAGGACATTGACTTACCGTTGCGTGACAGGATCGCTGACGCCATGTGGGACCATTATACGGTCCTCAGATCTCAGTTGGACTTGGATGACTCGGAGCTCGAGTATATCGATTTGGATGTTGATGTTGATTTGGACAACAGCAACGGTCAATACATGTAATTCGCTACATTGTGTAAGCTACATTTTGTGCTACATCGAACAAACTACATGCTATAATTATACGACTGGTCCAACTGGTCGTACAAAACTTCATTGTCATAAAAGGAGGGATGAGAAAAGTTCGACTTGTCTGACTGGACAGGACCTGAATGACTCGACTCGACAATGTAACCACTGCCTGACTGCACAGCCTGAGCGCCTGAAAAAAAGTTTGGTGGCTCAGGCAGCAGCTGGCTACTCGACTGACTGGTGTAAAAGACATTCCCGCTGCCTGACTGACCAATATAAATGTCTGGTCGAGAGAAGCTTGTGCTCGACGGCTCGGGTGGCAGCTGACTGTACTTCTCTTGGTACCAATTGTGCACGAACATCTTCTGAAGCTCGGGGTCTGTCAACTCGACATAGACCTGGCAGAGATCCTTGTCCTTGAC
>JBBPRK010000936.1:0-16351 GCA_038093075.1 Boletus patriciae
TGGGTGCAAATTATGCATTCAGCGGATCACTGAAAATAACGGACTGCACTTTCAGTGGATAAAGTCAATGAATCTGGGGGTTCATTGAATGGTCCGCCGAAAATAAATGGTTCTAGTATCCACAGTGTGTAGTAGCCTGGGTGCTCTGTGAATTCCGCCGGATTGCCTCCGAGTCTCGAAATTCTGAATCACCCAGCTACTAATTATCTGGATTCCGACCTCAAATTCACCCGTGTATGAGAGCGTAAGTTAACACCCGTCACACTCACCTTCGTCTTGGTCCTTATCTCGTGTCCAACAGGTGCCGTTCTAAGCTTGTCGAGTCACGAGAGTCGAGACTAACGTAGAATTTAGTCCGTGCATGAGTGAAGTGGCGCGGCTTCTTTCTTCCGCCTACTTCCGAGCGAGTCCTCGCAGCATAGTTAGTATTCTCGGTCACTTATTTCGGCGTGTGCGGATTGCTTTGTCGGGTTACCGCAGCTCCGTCGAACACGCCAATTCCTCAGTGATCCATAGCTCCTTAGTCTGGGACCCACAGTTAGACACGTGGTATACTTCTTCACTTCTATACAGGAAGATACAACGTGCAGTCCTGATCAAAATCCTCTTCTTCCACAGCTTTAAAGTTCATAGATTGAGCCACAAGGACTTCGGTGGGTCCAGGATGTCATTTACTGACGTTCAAGGGCACGCCGCACCGCACACCCCGGAATGTTATATGGCACATCCCCATTCCCATGGTCCACCCCCATCATCCGTCCACATCCTACCCAGGTCGACCGCTGACACCGACAACTTTTTCTTACCATCATCCTTCTCTTCAAGTCATTCCAAGAGGCATGGGCAACGTTCTAACCGTGATTCCACCCCCGGCTGATCTACTGCCCTTGATTGGACCCGTGGCTGTGGCTGGTCTATCCGTGGCTGGTCGATCCATGGCTGGTCTACTACCCTTAATTGGACCCGCGGTTGCTCTATCCGCGCTTGGTCTATCCGTGATTGGGCCCCTGGTTGGCTTGGCTACACTTGCCGTGTCTCTTTCCCGTGGTCCTGACAGAGAAAACCCCACCCTCGCGATCATCCAAGCTCGTCACCATGCTGAGCAAGCACAGAAGAATGCCGAAAAGGCCGCCAAAGCTGCCCAGGACCTCGCTGAAGAGATCAAGCGGCAAGCAGACCAGGACCGCGAGCGTGCCCGCGTGCGCCAGGAAGAAGCTGACAGGGCTGCCGCACAGGCTGCGGAGGAGACGGAGCGGATGAGGGCACAGATGGAGGAAGCCGCGAATGCTGCGAGGCATGCCCAGGAGCTCAGCGAGGCGGCCGCCAACGCTGCCAGGGCTGATGCTGCAGAGCTTGCGCGGGAGGCTCAGGGGGAACGTGAACGCGCACAGAAGATGCACGAGGATGCGGAGAGGGCAATGGCTGCTGCGAGGGGAGAGGCGGAGAGAGCGCAAAAGGCCGCGGATGAGCAACGTCTTGAAGCCGAGACCGGCAAGGCTCTGGGTGAGGAGATGGCCCGTACTGCCGCAGAGGAGACCCGGAAGGCTAAGGAGGCCAAGGAGGATGCGGAAAGGCGGTTGAAGGAGGGTATCCAGCCAGTCGTAACGCCGTCCCCCGAAGAACTCGCCGCCGCCAAACGGCGCATCCAGTACAAGGAAGACTGTTTTCATTTTGCCGTCGCTGGCATTTCTGGGAGTGGCAAGTCTTCCCTCGTTAATGCGTTCCGTGGTTTGCGCAGCCAAGACGCGGGTTACGCAGCTGTAGGAGTCACAGAGACGACACTCCAGATGACTAGATACCCAGACGCCAACCCCAATATTCCATTTGTCTGGTATGACATCCCTGGCGCGGGTACCCTCAAATGTCGAGACTGGCAATACTTCAACGACCAATGTCTGTACGTCTTCGACTTCATCATCGTACTCTTCGACAACCGCTTCACCATGACGGATATCGCTATCCTCGTCCACGCGAGACGATTCAACATTCCCACATACATTGTCCGTTCAAAAGCCGATCAGCACATCCGGAACGTCATGATGGATATGGGGTACGACAGCGAGGGAGATGACGAGAGAGGCATCGAGCGACACAACAAGTTGTACAAGGCCGCGCGCACGCAATTCATCGAGGAGACAAGGGAGAGCGTTCGGGCTAACCTGGAGGGTGCCAACCTTCCGAACCAACGTGTGTATATCGTCTCCAGCACCACGATCTTGAGCATCGTGTTGAATAAGTTGCCGAAGAAGACCATTGATGAGGTGGACCTGCTCAACGACCTGCTCAACCAGGCACACTCACGGGTTTCTACCCGCCCGGAAGAAATGGTTTCCACGAGAGTTGATTCCGGGTCGAAAGGATAATTTCTCGTTACCGCATTTAAATGCGATGTGTACCATGTGTCCGATCTGTGGTGAATTGTATGTTTTAGTAGAATAGAACATGATGCTCTGGTAGGATGCAACCAATGCAAACCCGCGGTGACTACAAAGATTAGAAAAAGGGACAATGACACCCTACGTCCAGATATAAATAATCATTGGGTTCGGCGTCATTTGTTGATCTCGCCGTCAGCCTCGAGGGTGATCTATTTTTGGATGCTGACTGTCGATGACACTCTAGACGTCCGCCACGACACTACGAACATGTTGTATGGTTGACAAAGGAAACGTCACCTCACCTGGATCTATAGAAGTGCCAGTGAGGATAAATACTCGTGGCGTGCCTGTAGTGACTTGGGGAATTGCAGTGATCCATAAGTTGCTGGTCACCCGTGTTTGTTCGGCGTTTATGATTGTGACTGACAAAGGGGGAGCTGCGGTGAACGGAAGGCGTAGTAGACCACCTCGAGGTTGTTTATGCGTGTGAAAAAGGGGGGAATGAGATATGCGATCATCAATCCATCACCTTCCCGATAACGTGCGTGTAGATCCGATGACTCCTGTGTTGTGAGAAACGCAAACGTGTACGCGGAAGCCCGTCCACTGGAACCATACCGCCATGGAGCTGTGCTTCAAAGATTCCAAACACTCGTTTCTTTCACCATGTATTGCATAGCTACACGAGTTCTGGTATACACACCTGCCTGAGCGTACACATGCACCCCACCCAGATACGCCCGAGGCTACATTTCATAGATGTGCGGGTACTCTAGGGCCTAGAGCGGACCCAAGCCATTGCAGGATCGCCTCGGTCACTGTCTGCGGTGCCTCTATCATGACCCAGTGACCGACGCCTGGTACCGGTACGACTTTCAGTTGATCTATGAATTTCTCCGAGTTTCGAACGGCCACTGGCGGGCAGGTTACGTCCTCGGTCCCGTAGAGAAACAGGGCTGGGAGATCAGCGCGGAGTTTCGAGGGCAATGCTGCATCTGGAAAGACGAGTCAGGTCAATCATGTGCAAGTTGGGCCACTCGACCTTTTTCTTCTTCGAAGCGAAATTTTGTCGTGCGGTAGTAAGATAGCGGGCCGGTCATGCCTCTTTGGAAATTTGAAATATAATACTCGAATTCCTGAGATCGCAAGTTACAAAGAGACAATCTGAAACAAGAACAAAGGTCACCTTGTCGTTCAAAATACATCCATCAACCTCTATTCCACCGAGTAACCGCTTTTGAAGTTCGCCAATGCGTGAGATGGAGTTCCCGGCACCAGGTGTCCTAAACAAATGTTGGAAGAATAATGGCAACTTAAAGACGTGTCAATGGATGCGAACAATTTATGTAAACGGGTTTGTTCTTACATGGGCCTCGATCTCGGCAGTAGATTGCTCAGAGGCAAAGTAAACTTGATAGCCAAAGGATGGATACCGCTGAGCCCTTTCATGCACCGACATATGATGCGTTGACGGTGGGGTATATGGTACGGACAACCTACGTCGGCCAGTTCAACCACGGTCATGTTGATCGAAGGGAAAGCATACATGGCAAGTGCGAGCAATCGCTCAGGATACCACAATGCGAACCTACTGGCTGTGACAGATCCCCAATCATGGCCGATGACAACCTGTGCATGATTGAGGACACTCGACGAGGAAACAAAAATGACTGACACTGACGGTCTTTTGTACTCCCAGGTGATCGAGGAGCGCAGCGAGGTCGTTGCAAAGTCGTTTTGTGGAGTAGGCGGACGCCTCCAGAGGCATGTCTGTCTTTCCGTAACCCAGCATGTCTGGTACTACAACTCGGTATCCCTGTGCGGCCCAAGGACGTATCTGATGTCTCCAACCGTACCACAGGTCGGGGAAGCCATGGAGACAAAGTAAGGTTGTGCCGTGCTTGCCGTGTCTCGGTCGTTGATCTATGTAGTGATATGTCCTGCCTGTTGAAAGGTACGCCTGACTATGACTGAGACCGTCTGGCTCCATCTCGTCAGTACTGATAGTGACAGAGAAGGACTGCGGATTTTGCCGTTCGCTCCCAGCCCGCGGCACTGGTGGTGGCACTGCAACTGACTATCCTCCACGCTGACCCATATGATCAGGTAAGCGTGCAAACACTTGTTGCAGTCCTACGCTCATATTCAAGACATGAGGCCTTCCTATTCCTTCTCTCCTTTTTCGGTGGGCGCGGATCACTGAGTCGCCGTTCTCGAGGCATTCACGCCTCTGTCGAATACTCCACTTCGTCGGTCACAATCACAACATCCAGTGGTCCATAACTCTGACGCCAAAGCCAAACACGATGTATACCGTTTTTGTCGAGGAAGATCCAGTGTGTAGTTCCGATCAGAACCCTCTTCAAGTTCCTGTAGGGCTCGTGGGTTGGGCCGCAAGGACTTCGATGGGTCCAGGGTGTATTTGCTAACGCTTAAGCGCCCGTCGCACCACACACCCCGGAGTGAAACGGATGTTATATACCACTGCCCCATTTCCACCGTCCTCCCATCACTCGTCCACATCCCTAGGTCGCTGACACAGACAACATTTTCTGCCCGTTATCCTTCTTTTCAAGTCGTTCCAAGAGGCTTTTGCATCATGGGGAACGTTCTAGTGCCCGCACTTAGCTTGGCTACACTTGCATTGTCTCATATTTTTCGTCGTCCCAACACAGCAAACCCCACCCTTGGTGGGATCCAAGTTCGCCACTATGCAGAACAAGCTCAGAAACAAGCCGAACAAACTGCCAGAGAGTCCCAAGCTCTCGTACAACAGATTCAACGGCAGGCCGATCAGGACCGTCAACGAGCCCGTGTGCGTCAGGAAGAAGCCGATAGGGCAGCCGCGCGAGTCGCAGATGGGGCTGGGTGGATGAGGGCCCAGATGGAGGAAGCAGCGAACGCTGCGAGGCGTGCCCAGGAGCTCACCGAGGCGACCGCCAACGCTGCCAGGGAGGAGGCTGCAAAGTTCGCGCGAGAAGCTCGGGAAGAACGTGAACGCGCACAGAGGATCCGCGAGGATGCGGAGAGGGCGATCGCTGCTGTGAGGGAGGAGGCGGAGCGAGCGCAAAAGGCTGCGGATAAGCAACGTCGCGAAGCCGAGGCCGGCAAGGCTCTGGCTGAGGAGATGGCCCGCACTGCTGCAGAGGAAGCCCGGAAAGCGAAAGGGGCCAAGGAGGACGCGGAAAGGCGGTTGAAGGAAGGTATCCAGCCAGTCGTAACACCGTCCCCCGAAGAAGTCGCCACCGCCAAACGGCGTGTCCAGTACAGGGAAGATTGTTTCCATTTTGCCGTTGCGGGCATCTCTGGGAGTGGCAAGTCTTCCCTCGTTAATGCGTTCCGTGGTCTGCGCAGCCGAGACGCGGGTTCCGCAGCTGTAGGAGTGACGGAGACGACACTCCAAATGACCAGATACACAGACACCAACCCCGAGAATCCATTCGTCTGGTACGACATTCCTGGCGCGGGTACCTTGAAATGTCGAGACTGGCAATACTTCAACGACCAAGGTCTGTACGTCTTTGACTGCATCATCGTCCTCTTCGACAATCGCTTCACCATGACGGATATCGCCATCCTTCTTAACGCGAGAAGATTCAATATTCCCACGTACATTGTCCGTTCGAAGTCCGACCAACACATCCGGAATATCATGAGAGAGAAGGGATACGACAGCGAGGGAGATGACGAAGAAGACGTCGAGCGTCGTAACAAGTTGTACAAGGCTGCGCGCAAGCAATTCATCGAGGAGACAAGGAGAAACGTTCGGGCCAACCTGGAGGATGCCAACATCCCGGACCAGCGCGTGTACATCGTCTCCAACACCACGATGTTGAGCATCGTGCTGAACAAGGTGCCGAAGAAGTCGATCGATGAAGCGGACCTGCTCAACGACCTGCTCAATCGAGCATACTCAAGGCGGTTTACCCGGCCGGATTAATCGGTTTCGAGCTGATTCCGGGGACGAAACGATAATTTCTCATTGGCGTGTTTGAATGCGACATGTACTCGTATTTGATCTGTATGAGGTGACGAATTGTATGTCTTACACGGAATAGGACACAATGATTTTGCTCTAGTAGGGTGAAAATCAATGCAAACCTGGGTGCGGTGACTACGGAGCGTATCGGCAAAATCCCATTAGAAAAACAGGGGAAATGAGCGTCCAGATCTAGTAGACAATATGGAAGCCGGACGTTCGACATCGTGCTCTGTTCGGCACACGGTTTCCAGACTCAGGGCAATCGACATTCTGGTAGGCAGTCCCATTCCCTTTCTACAACGAAGACTCTCGATCACCACATCGGCCGAACGACCGATGGCGGTTGACATGTGTAATCTAATGTATAGTACTAGCAATTCCACGGACACTGCGACACATTATCAGATATCATCGTACCCTGCATCCGTGTCACCAGAGCCGTCATCCGAGTCCATCAGCGTTCGCAGGCGAATGGGAAGGTGCCAGTGGGCGGGGAGTGGGCGGGGTCGAGCGAGCGCGTCATTCGTTGAGAGAGAGAGAAGGCCAGGGCCGGTCATCCAAAGGCGCACGACCGCGACCGTTCGCATACAAAGACGAACGCGAACGCATTGTCAGCGTTCGAGTTCGCGTTTGCAGACGAATGGGAGGGGGTTGGGGGTTGAGTGAGCACCGAGAGTGGGTGGGGTCGCAGGGCCAGGGCGCGATCTCGTGGGTGAGGACGAGGGGGAGGGGGGGAGAGACGGGAGACGGTGTATCGACGTCGCGAGGCGGGTGAGGATGACGGAGACGGAGACGGAGAAGGGAGACAGCATGTCGCTATTGCGGTCGCCGATGGCGTGGCGTCGCACCATCATGTCGTCGACGTCGGCCATCTACGACATGTTGTTTACTTGGGCCAAATATATAAATACGGTTTGTTACCCCGCCGCGATCCGTGTTTCCATCTTTTCACGGCCCGGGTGCAACCGACTTGGAGGACACTGGCAGGACGATGTCATCACAACGTTGCAAAGTAGGTTTCTGTGACGTTGTTCAATGTGTTGACAAGGCAACTTGATCTTACGAGACGGTTTAGGGACCTCGATCGCAGATCGACTGCTTGCGCTGGCGCGAGTGGGCAGTGGGCACAAAATGTCACCGTGACTGCTCGTGTTCTAAATAGAACGCATGAAATGGAAGCGCTAGGTCCCCGTTATCCTCGTGCACCACCAAGACGTTAAAACACAGCAGTTCCCCTTCCACATTCCCAACCATCCCCATAACTTCCTGCCTTGAAACTTTGACAATGGGAGGAGGACACTCGAACCACTGCGAACCGGATTGGCACGCTATCGAGCAACAGCGACGAGCAGCCGAGGAGAGCCGTCGATGGGCGGAGCAGCAGCAACGGAAGGCAGAAGAGGCTGCTCGGAAGGCGCAAGAAGCTGCTAAGCGAGCAGCCCGCGAGGCGGAGGAACAGAGACGAAAGGAGCGTGAGGCGCAGCTCGCTGCGGAGAGGGCTGCCAAGGCGGCTCGGGAGGAAGCCCAGCGCATCCGTCGAGAGGCAGAGGCAGCCGCACATGCTGCTCGCGTCGCTCAGGTGCAGGCAGAGGCACGGGCTCGCGAAGAACGCGAGCGTCAGGAGAGGATGCAGAGGGAGCTGGAAGAGGAACGAGAACGCGCTAGGATTGCCGCAGAGGCCGCGAGGCAAGCTGAGATTGCTGCCCGGGAGGAAGAAGAACGACGTCAGAGAGCCCGGGAGGAAGAGATGAGGAAGGCCAGAGAGGAGCAGGCCGCCGCCGAGGAAGCGGCTCGCAAAGCGGCCGAACAAGCTAGGAAAGCTAGAGAGGAGCGGGAAGAGGTGGAGAGGCAGCTCAAGGAAGGTATCCAGCCTGTGGTCATGCCCACTGCCGACGAACTCCGCGCTGCAAAGGAGAAGTTCCAGTACAAGGATGGAATCTTCCATTTCGCCGTCGCCGGCGTCGCTGGCAGCGGCAAATCATCCTTGATCAATGCTCTCTGCAGCATGAGCAACCAAGACCCGAACGCAGCTCCCACTGGTGTCGTGGAGACCACCTTGGAGGTTGGACGATACTCCGATCCCAACCACCCTGACCAGTTCGCGTGGTACGACGTTCCGGGATCTGGAACGCTCAAGATTCCCGACTGGCAATACTTCAATTCTCAAGGACTCTACGTCTTTGACTGCGTCATCGTTCTCTTCAACAATCGTTTCACGATGACCGACCAAGCCATCCTGACGAACTGTCGTCGTTTCCGAATCCCCACCTTTATCGTTCGCTCAAAGGCTGACCAGCACATTCGTAACCTCATGCGAGAGGCGGGGTATAATTCTGACGACGAGGCAGAGACGAAAGAGGGGATGTACAAGGCTTCTCGCGAACAATTCATCACCGAGACACGCCGAAGTGTCAAGGAGAACCTGTCGGAGGCGCAGCTTCCTGACCAGCGGGTCTACATTGTCTCACACAGGGTCCTGCTGGGGATCATTCGAGACAAGTCTCCGAAAAGGACCATCGACGAACTTGACTTGTTGAGGGACCTACACAACGAGGCATACAGGAGTCGCGGGCATCAGTTCGGCATCCCGAATGGAGTTAATAAGTCTGCTCAGAGTCTTTGAAAGACGCCGGCAACGTGGACTGTCGTATGTTCTACTTGTTTTCGTTTTCTTAGTCGATCGGACACCCTACTTATTGAGGGTTGGTGCGCTTTGTTCGGAGAGAAGGCGTTATTTTCATGTCACCGAGGTGCTTCTTGGCTAGTACGAGGCTAGATTACGCGACGAACGGACCGCAGTCTGCATGATCAATTCGCATTGCCGTCTTCTCTTTTACGGTGAGAACTCGTGTATTTCGTTTGCTGAGCAACGTGTCGATAACGTCGTTGCGGCTATTCTATCATAGGCTGCTTCGAATATAGCTCACCTTCTCGGGCAGCGTGCAAGATAAGGGATCGTCGAAACACTAAATCAAGCAAAATCACGTCTGGACTCCACAAGTTTGCCCCGTTGCCGTGCCGTTTACAGGATGTTTGCTTCCATGTCTCAGTCACTGCAACCATTTCCGCAAATGTTCAATTGCAAGGTTCTCACTCACAAGTGGTGGGCGCTCGCCAACGTACGATGACGGACCCATAACTTGATCAAATCACTATCTTGTGTCGAACCTACACCCGTATCGCACTGATCCGCACAATCCAACTCGGAATTGTGGCGTTGTTTGGCGAGCTCATTTTGTTGGCTAGGAGCCGTTGTTTGTAGGCCGCACTGGAGCCATCATGATCTATTCCAACCGTCACATCTCACCGGTGCACCGCCCAACATGGTTCGAACACAACTACACGCCATCCAGAGCGCCATAACGAGATACCACTCGACCCATGTTACTATTTCATCCGGCCGCACGCTGGCAAGACGGTTGAGTAGGTCTGCTTCGTCAAACGTCCACTGGGATTTCTTTTTCAGCGCGGTGTCCAACAACGTGCCGTCCAAACGATGTATACACGCTGGTCCGGGAGGTTTGGATCCTGCAGATTAGCTTGGACACTTTCCTCGTCTCCTCGATCAATCGGCAGGTTTGTACAGCTTGTTACGACGCTCGACGTCTTCCCCGACACCTCCATCGCTGTCGTACCCCGCATCCATCAACATGTTCCGGATGCACTGGTCGGCTTTCGAACGGACAATGTATGTTGGATAACCGATTTATTTCGCGTTGACGAGGGTAGCGCCGCATCTTTCCATGATATTTTAAGCGGCAAGCTCTCCCCAAAGCCCCCCGATTCAGACGGTTCCAAGCGACCCAAGTTCCGGGCTGCCCACTCGGGTACTGCATGTAAGGAGACGGCTACTTGGCGCACTCTTCATGAAAGAACGTGCCGCTTGGGTTCCGGAGGGGAAAATAGTGGTCCCGGACAGGAGGATGCAGCCAGTCGGGATCACCATCGCCGACTCGGATCTCGGTCAGGCCACTACCTTCGAGACCTGCCAAAGGGTCGTCTGCTGGCGACGGAATCCTTATCTCAGACAAGGACGTCACTCTGTTGGGAGGAATAGGATTAGCGGCGTGGACTCCATCACCCGCATTCGAGAATATCTATCAAACGCTTTTGTTCGAGTGGGTGCTCGAGAACCCGTCGAGGCCAGCAATGGTGAGCAAGATCTCGCACAGAAACAACACAGGAAGCAAACCTTCCTCTGCGCGTAAACCCATCCAGGCTCCCGCTGGAAACTTCTCCTCCAGATTAGAAGGACTGGTCGTCGGGATGGCGCAGCCGCTGCAGCATCGCCGTCTTCCACTGCCTCCATACTTTCGTATCGTTGGGGGAGGAGTTCATGGAGAAGGCCCGCCGGATCTGGCAACCGCAGGACAAGGAGCATGAACGTTTGAACACCATGGTCGTGCGCGTGCTTAATGTTCTCTTAGTCAATGTCGAGTCGCAGTGGGTAACCCGTTCATCCAGTTTCGGCGCAGAAGGCAGTCACGAATTTATATCCTAGACCATGTACAAAAGAGTAGGTATACCCGGAGAGTACATTGTTGCGATTCGTCCATTTCAGTCATAGTCGGAAACACTGCCCTCTAAGGAATCCGAGTCGCTCTCACCGACAAGCTCATCCCACGACCTAACCACGACCGACAAAATGGATGAATCGTCATCACATCGAGTCATGGTGAGTAGACCGGGTGCATTGCGGGTAGAGAGGGCGTCGAAGAGACACCGTCGAGTGATACAAACGTCTGGCATATCGGAATCGCTTCCCGGAGAAAATGTGATCCGATAGAGCTCCAATTCCTTCAGCATCGGTACTGAGATGCGGGCTCGATCTGGATCGCTTGGGGCATGCCCACCCTGAACTTCCATGCTCTCCTGAGCGGTGAGACCTGTGACAGCGAGCACGGAAGCCAGATCTGGCATGTTTCCGTAGCTCAGTTTGATGTACCGTAGATCCGGAAGATGTCCCAACATCTTCCTCCAAAAGGAAGGCGAAAATGGGGGATAAGTGACATGGATACTCTCAACATTCATCAAGGGCACGGAGCAACAAATGTCGCGTATGATGTGAATCCCGTCGGCCGTCATCATTGATGGGTCCAAATCTGAATCTGAGTCCGAATCAATGGTGATCTTGAGAGGAATGTTGCAACCCCAATCCAAGCGTGATATGGAACCGAAAGAATCGCAATCGCGTTCCTTTCCACTGAATTTAAGTTTTACCACTCCCCACGCCGCGAAGTCAACAACCAAGGAACGAATTGTGGGTGCTTGGCCTTTGGAGATGCTGAATCTTTGTGCGGGAACCGAAGAGAGCGGGGCGAAATCATCAGGAGAGGGATCGTGGGAAACGCATAGTAGCCTGACTTCTGTTTTCAATGGGATGTTTACGCAAGAAAGCAAGGCAATAACCGTCGGAATCGGAGCGCCGACCAAAAGGCGAGAAAGATGGGGTAAACTGATCTTCTGCGAGGTATTGAACGCCGAACTGGAGAGAAAACCAGCATCGCTAGCAAGGACATCATTTTTGAGATATAGATGTGAGAGGCCTGGCATACAACTCAGTGTAGCCAGGAACTCCGTCATGCTTTGTTGAAACCGACCAGGGATACGATATAGACTGAGAGTGGTCAAACCACTCAGTTTGAGCGAGTGCAATGGCACTGAACAGTCTGAGAGCTCGAGTGTACGGAGGGCTGGAGTGTCACCATCAAAGAGTATGAAGGATTGCCAGCAAGCATCGCCAAACACCGAGATTTTCAGGGTTTGCAGGCGAGGAGCGCGTGAGGAAAGCTTGGAAAGGACCTCGTGGGTATCCGTGGGCGGAAGGTGAAGACAGAGCTCTTGAATACGTTCTGCCTGGTTTATCACTTGCTCTACAATGTGTAACCTCCGAAGTGGTTTCTCGTAAAGTGCCCCCCTTACGCGCAGCTTCAACGACGCCTGCTTTGATCTAGCCAATAACTCTTCTGTCCAGCGCTGCGACTTCATGAAAATGTAGGACCAAAGAGTCGGGCAATTCAGAGCAACGTTGCGCCAATGACGGCAGACGTAAGAAACGTTGACCCAACCAGGCACAGTCCGAGTGAAATGACTACTGTCCTCGCAGTGATAATCATGAGCGCAATGAATAAATATGGTTGCAAGTGTCTCGGTCGGAAGACGAGAAATGAGAGAAAGGGTATTCCTTCGAGTACGCAGGTTGCATAGTGACAATATTTGTTTAGTGATTTCTTCATCGATACAGGCCCGGGCCGCGGTTGTCATGTCCATGTATGTTGGTGCAGATGAAGGGTGCCAGCTACACAACCATGGAGTGCTCAGCTCTTCGATATGCGGTGATTGCTTAATGACTTACAGGTTCAGATGCTTCGTGAGAGACGGAAAAACAAAGGGACTGAACTGAACTTAGTACAATTTGAACTTACCCGAGTTGTTTGTGCTGTTACAAACACCCCGTCCGACCAAATTCACAGATTGGCGGAAGGTTCGCATTCAAGATAATACTTCCGAGATACCAACCAGCTCTATCCCCCGGTCCCTTGATGTCTTCAATCCGAGCTCGTTGAACGGGCAAAAAATGTGTACTTACAGGAACATTCATCGTCGTGCCAGACATCAGCCAACTTGGATTACCCGGAAACAAGGCTGAGCTTATCCACGAGGCGAGCGAAAGTGGGGCGAATGCCGCAACGGTGGTGTTAGCGGTGGTTTAACGGCCTGAAGACAGTATAAAACAGCCTCCTTGACATGCATGGTACACGATGCGGATGTCAGAGTAAGTGGCATATATGTGGATCAACGCAACGACTAATATTGATTACAGGGTGGTACCAATGTCCGTGGTGGAGGAGAAGACGGTGAGGAGGATGGATAAGCCTTCCTCAGATCGCTAACCGAGCTCGAATTCGATGAACTCAAAAGCATGATCGACTACTCACGTCTGGTGAGATATTGCGCCAACAGTCTGTGGTCATGAAATCGTAAGGAAGTAAATCCGCTACGCGCGAACATTCAACCCCAAGGTGAGGAAACGGCTCCTCGAGTCTGTAACATTTGCTGACCCTTGATAGTTCACACCCAAGGTAGCGGATATTCCGGTCGAAAGTACAGAATCCCGAGGCAAGATAACGTCAGCGTAGGTCAAAACTCGTATCAGATTACTGTCCGACTGCTCGAAAGCATGATCCATCTCAGCGAAGCCATTGCTCGAGACGATCACAACGAATCGACCCAGAAATAGTTTCTGTAATCATTGTACGCTGCCTGAGCATATTTGTAGGCAGTTCGAACAAAACTTTCTCCTGTTGCGTAGCCCCATTCAAGTCCCCAACTTTGCCTCCGAATTGGAAGGACTGGTCGTCAGGATCACGCAGCCGCTCCAATCTCGCCGTCTTCCAGTGCCTCCACACTTCCGTATCGTTGGGGAGGAATTCATTGAGAGGGCCCGCCGGATCCGGCAACTGCAGGACTAGGAGCATGAGGACCGTGTCGTGCGTGTGCCCAACGCGTACTTGGTCAATGTCGAGTCGCAGTGGATAACCCGTTCATTCAGTTTCGACAAAGAGGGCAGTCACGAATTTATATCCTAGACCGCGAACGGAAGAGTAGGTATACCTGGTAAGTACATTGCTAGAATTCATTTACCTCAATCAAAGTCGGAAACACCGCCCTCTAAGGAATCCGAGTCATTCTCACCGACAGGCTCATCCCACGACCGAACCGCGTCCGACAAATTGGACGAGTCTGTATCACATTGAGTCATGGTGAGTCGACCTTGGGGCGCATTGCGGGTAGAGAGTGCGTCAAAGAGACACCGTCGAGTGATAGCAAGGTCTGGCATATCAGAATCACCTCCCGGCGAAAATGTGATCCGATAGAGCTCCAATTCGTCCAGCCTTGATACTAAGATGCGATCTTGATCTCGATCACTTGTGGCATGCCCACCCTGATTCTCCACGCCCTCGTGAGCGGTGAGATCTGGGACAGAGAGCACGGAAGCCAGATCTGGCATGTTTCCGTCGCTCAGTTTGATGTACTGTAGATCCGGAAGATGTCCCAACATCTTCCTCCAAAAGACCGGCGGAAATAGGGGATCAATGACATGAAGACTCTGAACATTCGTCAAGGGTATGGAGCAACAGATGCCACTTATGATGTGATCCCCATCGCCCGTCATCATTGATGGGCCCGAATCAACGATGATCTTGAGAGGAATGTTGCAGCCCCAATGCCAGGGTGATATGGAACCGAAAGAGTCACAATCGCGTGCTGATCCGCTGAATGTAAGTTTTACCTCACCCCAAGCCGCGAATTCAGCAACCAATGAACGAATTGTGGGGCTAGGCCGTGCTTGATCTTTGGAGGTGCCGAATCTTTGTGCAAGAACCAAAGAGAGTAGGGTGTAATCATCAGGAGAGGAATCATGTTCGGAATCACATCTTAGCCTGACTTCTGTTTTCAATGGGATGTTTACGCAAGAAAGCAAGGTGATAACTGTTGAAAGTGGAGCGACAATCAAAAGGCGAGAAAGATGGGGTAAATTAATCTTCTTGAACGCCGAACTAGAGAGATAACCAGCGGCGCTAGCAAGGGCATCCTCGAGATATAGACGTGTGAGGTCTGGCATATAACTCAGCGTGGCCAGGAACTCCACCATGTTCTGTTGAACCCGAGCAGGGACGCGTAGCAGATTGAGAGTGGTCAAACCACTCGGCTTGAACGAATGCAATGGCACCGGACAATCTGTGAGCTCGAGTGTACGGAGGGCTGGAGTGTCTCCATCAAAGAGTATGAAGGACCGCTGAGAAGGATTGCCCCCCAATGAGATTTTCAGAGTTTGCAGGCGAGGAGCCTGTGAGGAAAGCTTGGAAAGGACCTCGTGGGTATTCATGGCCGGAAGGTGAAGGTAGAGCTCTTGAATGCGTTCTACCTGCTTTGTCACTTGCTCCACAAGGTATAACCCCCGAAGTGTTTTATCCCGACGTCCCGGCCTGACGCGCAGCTTCAACGATGCCTGCTTCGATCTGGCCAATAACTCTTCTGTCCACCGTTGCGACATCATGAAAATGTAGGACCAAAGAGTCGGGCAATTCAGAGCGACATTGCGCCATTGACGGCAGACGTAAGAAACGTTGACCCAATCAGGCACAGTTCGAGTGAAATGACCAAGGTCCTCGCAGTGATAGTCATGAGCGCAATGGATAAATATGGTTGCAAGTGTCTCGGTCGGAAGGCGAGAAATGAGAGAAAATGTATTCCTTCGAGTACGCAGGTTGCATAATGACAATATTTGTTTAGTGATTTCTTCATCGATACAAGCTTGGGCTTCGGTTGTCATGTCCATGTCGTATGTTGGTGTAGATGAAGCCAGCTACAGGTTGTTCGTGCTGCTAATGAGACCTACTAACAAGAAACGAGAGTACGACAATCATAGAATGCTCAGCTCTTCGAATCGCTGTGATTGTGATGACTTACATGTTCAGATCCTCCGTGAGACAGCAGCGCTCATGGAAGGTGCTGGTGAAGGATGTCGATGAGGCTGAACTTGTCCACATAACACGCAAAGCGCCACATCCGTGGCAAATCCCGCCACGGATGACTCGGCAAACGCCGGCCTTCCTGGAATCGACCTTTGGACCCGCCGCGCCCCCTCGCTTCGGCGCGTTGCGCCTGCGCTCGGTGGCCACCGGCAACAGTGCTCCACCGTTGACCAAAGAGTGAAGGTGCTTAGATCCAGTTCTCATGCTTGACACACATAGCAAATATTTGGTAGTGGGAAAGGACGACCACCAGGGGCAGAACCGAAAATGGACACCAACGTAAACATAAATAAACATAAACGTCGAAACGAACAAATCCCTGCCAAAACGAACTGTAACTACATGCACCCCAAGACCCACTACTACCGTAGCGGGAACTACCGTAGCGGGAACAAGAGCAGCCCGATCTCCCCCAAAGTAGGGAAAGAGGTAAATAAAAATAAACATAAACG
>JBBPRK010000937.1:0-16341 GCA_038093075.1 Boletus patriciae
TTAATTGTGTGTGTTGATTCATCTAGGAGAAATACCATTTCCCTAGCTTATAGTCTGTCATCTGTGGAAGCTTAGGCAAGTTGTCTGGGGAACTATATCAGTTCTGAGTTGCCTTAGCTTAGAAAGATGACACTGGTCAATGCAGCAGTGGCAGGGCTCAAGCACAAGTCATGCCGGCCCTTTCTTCCCTACTCACCTCTTTTGCTTGGGCTGCTGGGAGCCCGACAGATGTGCCACACACCTTGTCCTTTCCCTTCTCCTTGTACACACACTTCTCCACCTCCTCCCAATCATGCCGCACCTTCTCCTCCATCTCCTTCCATGCCGCCTCCTCACGCTCCTTCTGCTCCCTCTCCTCGCGTTTGTGTTGCTCCTTCTCCTCCTTGTGTCAAAGTCATGCTGCATGCTCTGCTTCCTGCCTCTTCCTGGCAATCTCAAGCTGCTTGCTGAACTCCTCAACATCACATGACACTGGTGTAGGGGAATGGGTCAGGGTCGGGCTGGACATGGTGGAAGTGGGGAAAAGAGAACAAGGTGCAGTGTCAAGTCCGGGTCCTCTGGACTCAAGTCCGACAGAGGAAGCGGTAAGAAGATGGGGGTGAGTCACAGAGGTGGGCCGGAGGTCCGATGGAGATACGAGAGTGGGGACTTAATAAGGACTTGGCGTAGACTTGTGTGCCACGCCCTTGCCGAGGTTGTTGTCCTTGATTTCAGAGGGACAGAGGTGCAGAGGTACGGAGGTGAATGGAGACACAAAGGGGGACTTTGAGTAAGAGGATGGAAGACTTTGTTGATATACGAACTGAGGTACAAAGGCGGAGTACAGAGGACTTATATACTATGACGATCAGATTGGGGATTGGATGTAAGTATGGAGGAGCATATGGAAAGGTACGAAGTGCATGTGGACGAAAATGGAGAATGGAGAAAGCATATGGAGGAGGAATGGTGGCAAAGGGAGACATGTGGGATAACGTAGTAACAATGAAGGGTTGTAAGTGTATAATGGAGAGCGAACTAACTGAAAGGAGATAAGGCATAGGAAAGGAAGGGGGCAGTGAGAACGGATGTCCGATATGGAGAATGGTATAGGTCTGAGGCGAAGTCCGATGGAGATACTTGGTATGGATTGGGGTTGGGTTGGGAACAAATGCGGAATGGATCAGAGGATTAGGCATGAATATGACATGCAGCCCCAGTGGGTGCCAATCTCTTTTAGAGAAAATTCAGTCTCCAACTGAATTCTGATGTGATCAACAAAACACTTAGCCGATGAACTCCACTTGCTTTGCCAATCATACCATCCATTAGTCCATATCCCCGTTTTAGGCAAGTCCACTCCATCACCCCTATCTTGGCCTCAAGGGCTTGGCCTAACAGGAGGGCACTATCATATCCATGCCTGATCCTCCAATCCGGTCTGCCTTCGTTCCCGACCTAACACTGATCCAAACCAAGTATCTCCATCAGACTTCGCCTCGGACTTATATCATTCTCCATATTGGACATCTGTTCTCACTGCCTCTTCCCTTCCATATACCTTATCCCCTTTTAGTTAGCTTCACTCTCCATTGCATACTTACAACCCTTCATTGTTACTACATTATTCCACATGCCACCATTCCTCCTCCATATGCCTTCTCCATTTCCCATCTCTATGTCATATACCTGAATTCGACCAAGTCCAACCCCAACCTTGGACTATCTCTGTCAGGATGCGGATCGGACTCCTGGCCGAAACTCCAGAAACTTGGAGTTCGCTTGGACGTGGGACTTGGCCTCAGCTTATGTGCTGTGCCCTTGTTGCAGTTCGGGTTCCAGAGGTTGGAAGAGGTCAGGTCGGAGTGTTGGAGCAAGGTGGTAGCTCGGACAGTGATCAAGACAGTGAACGACGAGGAGGGAACAAACTCAAGGCATCAGGAATGAGAGGAATTTGTCCCAAACAGGCAGGAGGATGTCAAACACAATGAGGAGAGTATCAAATTTGACAGGAGTCAGTCTAAGTCGATATTCAAACTAAAGTACAGGAGGGTAAACAAAGGGTATTTATACTAAAGGGAAAACTGCGGAAATGCAAGAGGAACAAGATTTTGGGGCAGTGTTCCGGAGCTATGAGAGTGCCGAGTGGTGGTAACACTGCCTCGGAGGAACCTAAAATCTGAAGATCTGAAATGGGTTAATAAAGGTACAAGAATGCAGAGAAGATGAAAGGGGATATGTACTCAGAAGCTCGGAAACTCGGACATATCTCAGTTCTGAGTGTACAGGGTGTAAAGGGAATAGTACAGGGCTGGAATTCCGAAATCTCGGAGGAGACTCGGAGCTAGACTCGGGTGAATACATAGTACTTGGGTATAAGGATGTAAGTGGACCGGCTTGGGATTAACTTGAGAAACTCGGGAATACTTAAGAGTACTCGGGAGTACTCAGGGATGACTCGGGGATCATATGGAAATGACTTGGGAATGACTTGGGAATGACTTGGGAATACCTTGGGGATTCAGGTTAAGTTCGGGATATGACAACCTTGGTCCACCTTGGATCACTCAGACTACTTGGTTCACCCTCAGTCCCCTGACCTCAGTCCCATCTTGGACTACCCCTGATCCCCCAACATCGGTCCCACCCTGGACCACTCAGATCATTTGGACCATTCAGTCACTCAGACTAAGTATGACCTTATATGGACTACCCCATTTGGACTCGATCATCTTGTTATCCTGTCACTCGCTTAACCTCACATGTACTAGGCTGCCCTTAGAGATCCAGTGTCTATGCCACTCAGATCTTCGGGTACTGCCCCCCATTCATTCCTCTGGATCTTGTACCTCACCGCAGCTCAGACTAGTACTTTCCCCGAGCACGCCACTTTCAGTCTTCAGACACTGCCTTTGTATTGTACTATACATATAAACCTGGACTTTGTAGCACTAGTACTTCAGTTTGAATATCTTGTTGTGTTCTCGTCTCATCCCCTTGTCATCACATCACTGTCTTTATACCCATGCCCTTTAAATTCCACTTGTCCCCCCAACTCCTTCACTCAACCTTCTCATCTGTTCCCCTAAGTTGATCTCAGACTTAGAGCTCCGAATAGAACTATACTCAACATCATCCCCGGTCGTAGACCACTGCTCAGTAGTCACTCTGAGTCTATCCAACTTGGCCCCGAGCATGTTGAGTACTGACCTCCCCTATCATCCCTGAACCCTCAGAGTTCCCTTGGACTGACTCGGTGTCACCTTGTCAGCGCATTGGTCCTTCATTCCCCTCTGATAGGTTCCAAACAACTACGTAAATTCAGGACAACTAGACTTGAAACTCAGGCACAGCACACAAGCTGAAGCCAAAGACCCACTGTGACAAAGCCCCACTCTCGGAGTTCCGGAAGCCGGCAATCTTGTTCTCTCTTCCCCCATAAGGGATTTCCTTCCCGTTCTCATATTAGGCTGAGTAGTAGTAGGAGGAAATTCCATCTCTGACACTCTATCCACATGCACTTTGTACCTCTCCATATGCTCCTCCATACTTACATCTGATCCCCAATCCGATCATTGTAGTATATAAATCCTCTGTACTCCGCCTTTGTACTCTAGTTCATATATCAACAAAGTCTCCCATCCTCTCACTGGAAGTCCTCCTTCATGCCCCCCGTTCATCTCTGCACCTCTGTACCTCCGTCCCTCTGAAATCAAGGACAACAACCTTGACAAGGGCATGACACACAAGTCTACACCAAGTCCTTATTAAGTCCCCACCCTCATATCTCCATCAGACCTCTAGTCCATCTTTGTAACTCACTCCATCCCTCTACCGCTTCCTCCGTCAGACTTGAGCCTGAAGGACCTGGACTTGACACCCATAGCCATTTCAGGAGCAAACAAGTCACTCTTTGAAAACCCACATTCCTGTATCTCTGCAGACAGCAAGTGTGCACTGCTGCTCACTATTCACCCTCAATTTCCCAAGCTCTCCATGGGTGATAGGGATGAGCACGGGTATACCCAGGGTGTATCCGGCCTGATGAAACAACCCAAAGGTAACCAGCGTCAACTGGTACTCTAGGGAATCGAAGAAGTCGAGTACGCACCAAGAGCGCTAGCAAGTGGTTGCGGAGATGATCTCACTGGTTGATAGGGGGAAAACCAAGAGAACTAAACTGGAGTTCTCTGGCTGGGACTTGCGCCCTTATATACTACCACATAGGTTTGTACATATTTGTATCGGATCTACCGATGACTGTTCTAGAATATTCTGGATCCTAGTAGCATGAGGTAGAAGCATGCATCAAGCACGGCCATGGAATGGAAGAGAAGTGAAACATGATGCAACCGCATGGCGGTGGCAGAATGGAAACGAAGTAAAGAAGAGCATAGCCATGCACTGCACGGAGATGAATGAGGTGAGGAGTGCATGTGGCATAATGTGAAAAGAAAAGAGAAGCATAGGGACAGCATGGCTGTCATAAGTTAATCTGATAAGATAAAGAAAAGAAAACGACTAAGTCTGTTAGGACGCTGTTAGGCGTACCGAGCCGTAACACTACCCCCTCTCTAAAGATCAACTTCCAGGCGATCAAAAGGAATTTGCTTGGGGTAAAAGGCTCCGGCCTCTTTTGGAAAAGTAATAAGAAATCCTCCAGAGGGATGGAAATGGCCCTGGGTGCCGCGGGGTTTGTGTAATAGAAGTCATTCAATGCTTCCCTTGCATTGCCGAGGTTGCTTTTAGGTTCCCAGGTACGATCCATGTCGTCATAGCCCTTCCAATGGACGAGGAATTCCAGTGTTTTATTTTTATAACAGGAATCGATGATCCGGTCCACCTCCCATTCATTGTCTCTGTCTTCAGTGACATGTACGGGTCCTGGCTGGTGCAAGGGTTGCCCCTCCAGTCAGTCACGGTAAGGTTTAACCCGTGAGACATTTACTACTGGGTGGATTTGCATCAATTTTGGTAATTTTAGTTCAACGGCATTAGGTCCTGCCAAGCCAATGATGGTGTAGGGGCCAAGCCATCGCTCGGATAGCTTGCGAGAGGCACATGTCAAACGTAAGTTTTCTGTGGATAGCCAGACTTGCTGGCCGATGGTATACTCAGGCGCTGCCGAGCGGTTTTTATCGGTGTTGACCTTCGTTCGGTTTTGTGCCTGTTTCATATTTTCTTTAACGCTCTCTATTACGTCTTCCATTTCGGCTGCGAATTTCTGAGCCGCTGGGGCTTTGTCCGAGCTAATGGGTTCAATTCCCATGCGAGGAAGATATGACCGCGTCACATCAAAGGGTGACTTCTTGGTTGAAGCATGTTTCTTTGTGTTAATGGAGAATTGGGTGATTGGCAGCCAGGCGAACCATGAATCCTGCTTTTCAAAGCAATAGATCCGTAAAAACTTCCCAATCTCTTTATTGACGATCTCTGTTTGTCTGTCTGTCTGCGGATGAAAAGATGTCGATAACTTAGTGGCGATACCGAGGGCCTTGTTAAGCTCCTGCATAACTTGTGCCGCAAACTGTGGGCCTCGGTCCAATGTGATGGAACATGGAAGGCCATGGTGCTTCCATACGTTTGCCAAGAACAACTTTGCTGTGTTCAGGGCTGAACATGTTTTTGTACAAGCGATCAACTCAACCTCCTTAGATAAGCAATCAACGACCATCAAGATCGAGTCGTAGCCGTGGGAAAGGGGAAGATCCGTGATGAAATCGGCTGATATGTGTTCCCACGGGGTATTTGGAATGGGGAGTGGTTGGAGGAGGCCTGCTGGGGCCTGATTAGATCCCTTGAATCTCTGGCATGTGTCGCATCTAGTGACATAATCTTTGACTAGGGTAGCCATTCCAGGCCACCAGTAGTTGCGCTGCAACAGCTCTATGGTTTTCTCATAACCCGGGTGTCCTGCGACCAGGGAGTCATGATGTTTCTGGATGATCTCCATCCACAGTATGTTGCTTTCCGGCACATAAAGTCTGCCGAGAGTATCATATAGACATCCATCACGTTCTTCGCAGATGGAGTTCTTCTTACACAGCCTCTGAATATCTGCTTCATTCAGGAGGCACGTGGCGTTGAATATTTTTTGTTTTAATATATCCCCATCATCTGCGATCAGGATGGTTGTCCTAATCTTATCCGGGGTGATAACAACGATTCCTTTGTTGTCATCTTCTATTCCCACGGTATGATCTTCCCTTCTAGAGAGAGCATCTGGTTTCGTCATTGTGTGGCCAGGCTTGTAGAACCACAACATGTTGAACCATGAGAGGTACATAGCCCATCAGGCTTGCCGACGGTTGAGATCCTGTCTCGTCATGAACCATTGCAAGTTTGCATGGTTGTTCCAAATTTCAAATTGGTGCCTAGCACCTTCTAGGTAATGACGCCATTGTTCCAGTGCTTGGATGACTGATAGCATCTCTTTATCTGCGACCAGATAATTCCGTTCTTGTGGTGTCATGGAGTGAGAAGAGAATGCGATGGGGTGCCATATGCCATCCTTCTCGATAGATAGTACTGCACCTGTAGCGTAATCACTAGCATCCGATTCCAGGCGGAATTTGCAATCTAGATCCGGGAACGTGAGTACCGGAGCTGTGGTAAAATGTTCCTTAAGCGTGTCAAACGCATGTTGCTGGGGCTGTTCCCATCGAAAGGGTTCTTCCTTCTTGGTTAAGTCGTGTAGCGGGCGTGCAACGTGCGCGTAATCTTTTATGAACCTTCGATAGAAGTTTCCCAGTCCAAGGAAACTCCTGACTCCTTTTACGTTCTTTGGCTCAGGCCAATCTAAGATTGCTTTGACCTTTGTTTGGTCCATTTTAATGCCATCACGTCCAACTATCATGCTGAGGAAGTCAACTTCTGTGGCGCGGAACATGCATTTTTCTGGTTTGACGAATAAGTCATTTTCTTCCAAGCAGCATAGAACCTCAAGGACGATCCAATTGTGCTCTGCTTGGTTATCTGTTTTTGTAAAGATCATTAGGTCGTTGATGTAGACCACTACCACATCATTCATGTCTGCGAAGATCTCATTCATCATCGCTTGGAATGTGGCGGGGGAGTTGCATAGTCCGAAATACATGACCAAAGGTTCGAATGCTCCTCGGAAGCAAATGAATGCAGCTTTCCATTTGTCGCCTTCTTTGATCCGGACGTTGTTGTATCCCCATCTTAGATCCATTTTCGTAAATAGCTTAGACTCTTGGAGTTTATCCACTAGTTGCCCGATCAACGGCAAAGGGTAATTGCTTTTAACTCTGAATTCGTTGAGGTATTGGTAATCCTGTACCATTCATTTCTTGCCGTCTTTCTTAGGCACAAAGAACACGGGTGACGTCTGAGGGGATTTAGAAGGTCTTATGTAACCCTTCTTTAGCTGATCATCAAGGAATGCGGTAACCTCTTCTTGCTCCTGAGGCGATAGAGGAATTATTCTGCCTTTCTTGGGTTTGAATGTGTCCTTGAGATCTATTGCATGATCCCATGGTTTTCTGATCGGCATCCGTTCCGATTCTTTTTTCGAGAACACATTAAGGTATTTGTGATATTCCACCAGGACTAGCTCCTCGGGGGTTTTGTCATATCCTGAACTCTACCTGAATCCCCAAGGTATTCCCGAGTTATTCCCGAGTTTCCCGAGTTAAACCCAAGCTGGTCCACTTACCTCCTTATACCCGAATAACATGTATTCCCCCGAGTCTAGCTCCGAGTCTCCTCCGAGATTTCGGAATTCCGGCCCTGTACTATTCCCTTTACACCCTGTACACTCGGAACTGACATACATCCGAGTTTCCGAGCTTCCGAGTACATATCCCCTTTCGTCCTCTCTACATTCTTGTACCTTTATTAACCCCTTTCGGACCTTCGGATCTTAGGTTCCTCCAAGGCAGTGTTCCCGCCACTCAGCACTCTCGTAGCTCCGGAACACTGCCCCGAAATCTTGTTCCTCTTGTGTTTCCATGGTTTTCCCTTTAGTATAAATACCCTTCGTTTACCCTCCTGTACTTTAGTTCGAATATCGACTGAGACACACCCATGTCGACTTAGACCCACTCCTTGTCTCCTCATTGTGTTCGACATCCTCCTGCCTGTTTGGGACAAATTCCTCTCGTCTCCGACGCCTTGAGTTTGTTCCCTCCTCGTCGTTCACTTGTCTTGACCATCGTCTGAGCTACCCCCTTGCTCCGACGCTCCGACCTGACCTCTTCCGACCTCTGGGACCTGAACTGCAACAAGGGCACAGCACATAAGCTGAGGCCAAGTCCCACGTCCGAGCGAACTCCGAGTTTCTGGAGTTTCGGCCAGGAGTCCGATCCGCGTCTTGACAGGTTTTCTCTTTAGGTTTCTGAGATTCCTGTTGTGCTTCCAGTGCGCGGATTGTTTCGTGGGTGTAATATTGGTTATTGTATTCTTCTTCTTCCACCTCTTGGATGAAAGCGGACTTGTCCTGCAGCATGTGACAGTGTTGTGGGCAGCGTGTCATCTTGACTGTGCCTTTTGACCAATCAATTTCCGGGTTGTGGTGTTGTAACCACAAGAAGCCCAAAATGAAGGGGTTCTTTCCCAAATCGGTCATATCTGCTGTGACTTTCTCACAATGTCCCTGAAATTCTACAACCAGCTCCGCAGAGTGAGTAATACTTCCGGCAGAGTTACGTGTTCTGTCCACATTGTATACAGGAATAGGGTTTCATAGGGGAATAAGTGGGACCTTGTTTGTTTCTGCCCACGTTTTGTCGATAAAGATCGTGTTAGCACCTGAATCCAGGAGTGCGTCTGTCTGTGTAAAGTTTGGCTGCTGCGTAAACGGTGTGATCCGAATAGATAGGTTGATCTCTCGTGTGGGTCTTACGCTTCGCACATAAGTGTTGTCTGGGATTTCTGAACTATTTTTGTTTTTTGTAGAGGAATTAAGCACAGGTTTGACGTCCCTGCCAAGCCCACTAGGGGACCCCTCTGATGGCGAATTTGAAATAAGGTTTGTTGCCGCAGAATCCTCGTCGTCAACAATTTCTTCCACGGTGAGGTTTTCATATCGGTTCTGCCCCTTCACACACCCAAACACATGTGTCGGAGCTAAGCTTTTCCCGCCGATTTGCTGGCGAGAGTTTCGTAATCTTTGAACCAGGCTCTAGCCTCGTCCAGTGACATTCCTTTTATGGAAGAGGTCCAATCACGACCTTTTCCCTTGTTGTCCTTGTTGGTGCTTTTATCCTCATCCCAGGAGGTGGCGGGCTTGTCTTCAGTCTCTGTGGCGCGCACTTGGTGGCCATTTCCCTTGCCTTTTCCTCGCTTGGAGCAGGCTTTCTGGTAACCACCTCCAAAGAAGTGGCACTCGGGACACTGAAGTTTGGGTTTCGGGCAATCTTTGCCGAAATGCCCTTCTTGCTGACAGTTGAAACATTTATTCTTGCCGCCTGTCTTTACGGCATCTATGTCCATGGCATTAGGGTCTTTCTGCTTGACCCGTTCCACCGTTCCTTTTTGTATGAAACTAAGGAGCTGTTTGCGAGCTCCCACTTGCCGGAGATCGGTCTTGAATGTATCTAGGAACGTGTAGCGCCCCTTTTCCAAAATTAGACGCGAGATGATTTCTTTGTCTGCGTTTTGTTCCAGCAGTTCTATTTGCTGGGTTTTGTCATAGTCCACGAGGAGGGCGTAATTTTCGAATTTTAATAGAAATGCCTCCATGGGGTGCTCCTTTTGTTTCAAGTTCCGGAGGGCTAACCAGTTCTGGTCCTTTTTGTTGGTGGACCTGAAGTGTTTCTCGACCAGAGAAGAAAAGTCGTCCCAGTCGGTTTCTCCTACTCCCCTCAAGATGGCGTTCAGCTGGCTCCCTGCAAAGTCACCGACTCTCCCTCCGACCATGCGTGAGAGCACAGCGGAGATTGCCTTCCTGTCTGGGAGTGCAGCAGCGTTTTCATGTTGCCAGCTGCGAACACATGTCCACCATTCTTCGAATTTCTTCCCAGGCGAACCGTCGAAGTTCCCAGGGTCAGAAAAGATCTTTGATAACTTTGGCTCTGAGGGAGCCCTTGGTCCTGTACTTGGGCCGCTTGCGGGTATCGCCAGAAGCTGTGCTTTCAACTGGTCGACTTCTTGTGATAAGTTTATGTTTAGGATCCTGGTTGCGTCCAGTGCATCCTGTTGTGTTTCCATGAATAGTCTCAATTCTCCTGCTAAATCTCCCCAGCTACCACCAGTCGATCCTGCAACTGATAGAGTGGCAGCCAAGCTAGCGGGGAGAGAGGAAGACATGTTATTGCTAATTTAGGAAGTGTATCGGGAGGGGCGGCGTAGTATCTGCTTAGGTCGTAATGTAACCTGGCTTATCTGTTCGTCGGGACGTGGGTCTCCAAGGTTAGCACGGCGAATGCTCTTCGGTAATAACAGCTTCCTCTTCTGGACCCTTTGCTTCTTTCTCGGTACTTCCTCTGGTACCTGCTCCTCTTCTCTTTCTCGTTTTACTACTACTTCCGGACACGGGGACCAACCGTCTCTAGTTATGGTACACAAATACTTGATTTCGGGTTCTTCGGCCCGATCTGACGACCCACATGCGACGGCGGAGGATACTAAAGGGGCGGGATAGGTAAGTTCCACTGGTTCCGACTCTAGGTCGTTGGGGTCGATGCTGAGGGCGGTCCGGATGAGAGACTCTTGAGTAATTGGCGAAAGCAACGAGGCGTTGGGGTCTCCCGATCTGAATGCGACTGCAATGGTCCGGAGAGGGTCTATTAAAAAGCCCTCGGAGTCTCTGGGTAAAATGTACGAGCTGGGCCTTAATTCCTCGTGTAGTAACGAAAGGAATCTTGTGGCCGGGGACAGAGCGTCAACTGCTTCTTGCACAGGCACGAGCGGTGGAGTACCAACCGGTGCTTCTTCACGCTCAATGGATTCTAGACCCCTTTGGATCATGGGAAGTGCACTGCCTCCTGCTGCGACTGTTGCCATGTAAGGGTGGCGGAGGGAGTCTTCGACTGGCCTAGCCGAGTCGATAGTGGGGAAGGGGCAGAGCGATCTGTGGAAGGAGATGGGCACTGGCAATAGTCAGGACTAGCTGTGCGCCGCGATGAAGACTTGACTGCTACTAACTTGTGTAGGCGCGTCGAGGAAGGTGATTCGGTAGAGTAGAGAATAGTAGTTTAGTTCTAATGAAACAACCCAAAGGTAACCAGCGTCAACTGGTACTCTAGGGAATCGAGGAAGTCGAGTACACACCAAGAGCGCTAGCAAGTGGTTGCGGAGATGATCTCACTGGTTGATAGGGGGAAAACCAAGAGAACTAAACTGGAGTTCTCTGGCTGGGACTTGCACCCTTATATACTACTACATAGGTTTGTACATATTTGTATCAGATCTACCGATGACTGTTCTAGAATATTCCGGATCCTAGTAGCATGAGGTAGAAGCGTGCATCAAGCACGGCCATGGAATGGAAGAGAAGTGAAACATGATGCAACCGCATGGCGGTGGCAGAATGGAAACGAAGTAAAGAAGAGCATAGCCATGCACTGCACGGAGATGAATGAGGTGAGGAGTGCATGTGGCATAATGTGAAAAGAAAAGAGAAGCATAGGGACAGCGTGGCTGTCATAAGTTAATCTGATAAGATAAAGAAAAGAAAACGACTAAGTCCGTTAGGACGCTGTTAGGCATACCGAGCCGTAACACCTGACCCACACCCGCACCCGCAATGGGTCTGTACCCGCCATGCGGGTGTCGGGTTACTGCACGGGTACTCAGGGGTAGCATGCGGGTACACACCCAGTACGGGTATACCCGGGGGTATTTGTTTATCTGGGTCTACGACCTACAACACTGAACAAGAATGTAGCTATCACTAATCAACATTAATAGAGTCCCACCCCTCCTCAGGATCCTGCTCTACTGCAAGGTCAGGCAACTCAGTCACCTTGCTAAGGTCGTTGTCCTTGATGAGGTTGAGGTGGTACTAGTGGCCAAGACAAAGAAGGGCGTGGGTTGATTGGGCTGATAGGCGGGAATGGACATGCAATAAAAGGAGGCATCCGTGGCTGAAAAGGTGTTCAACATCAACAGAAGTAGCTAGAAACAATTAGTAAGCCATCTATATCTATACAAGCAGAAAAGGAATGAAAATGCCTACTGGGGATTGCTAAATAGTCAATCACCATCTGGGATAGCTGAGGGTATGAGCCACGGTTCTCGTGCCACCATGTGATTGGATCAATGACATGTTGAACGTCCGACCGGAGGTAATGGTTGAGTTCTGAGCCAAGCTCAGTGGCTGTGGGTGGTGCAAGGGCTGGTAAGTTGTCGAAGACATTAGTCTGTTTGAATAAAATGTTAGTTGGAGTTGAGCATTTTAAATGGTGCATACCGTAGCACGTCCAAGTTGGCTTTGTGCCGCTGTGACATCAATGTCGTTGCCGGCCTCATCTTTGGCATAAGTTCGCTTGAATTCATCACGGACAACATCTTCGGCGGTCTCAACCCACGCATCTGGCCATCTGGCGTTCCTAAAGTAGGCTAGTTTGTGTCAGGGGTGAAATACTGCACCGGTGAGTCAGTGGCAACCTCGAATTAGTTGTACGAAGTGTTTGATTGGAGGTACTCACCCATCGCAATTCAATAGACTTTGGAGTAGTCGGTGAGGGAATAATATCGGTTGAGTGTCTTCTTAGTGAAAGAAACGGCAGCGTGGATGGCTGGCTGGTAATCCTTATTGCGTGCATAGCATTTGAGTTCATTGTTGATATGATCCATCGCCAGGAGGGCCATGGTGAGGTTGGGGGTTGAATGTGAGAAGAAAGTAGTAGCATCCTTGAGAACCTGGTGAGTAATACCTAGGTCAGCATCCCACGGTGGAGCACGCTGCATTTGCACAGTCCAGCCTACGCGCTGCTGCAGCGTGCCCTCAGGTTTATAAGGTAGGTCCTCACCTTCAGAACATCATGCAGCTGATCCATCAGCTCCCACTCATAGTCGGATATTTCCAACTTTCTCAGGCCCAGGTCACGATGCTGTGTCGCCTCATCGATCGCCTTCCAATGGTTCAAGGCATACTTGAGCATGTTGAATGTCGAGTTCCAACGCATGCGTATGTCCCGGGGCATGAAAGTGACTGCCATTTCCAGCTCTTGGAGGATTGCCTTCCAAGCAGGCAGCATGATCGTTGTCGAATGGATAATCTTGAATGCCAGTTTTCAGACCTAGGATTTCTTTTTTCAGACAGGGCGGTAAGTTTCATTGGCATGCTGACACGAACCTTTGCTATCGCTATTTTCACTGGACGTATTGTCCGTTCCAGTTCGTGCCTTTCTTCCACAGTCAATTCAGCCAACTTGTCCTCCCAGCCATCTTCGTTGTCGGTTCCAGCAGCCTCCTCGCCCTCATCTTCGGTACCTCCAAGCGCTTCTTCATCCATCAACGTCTCACTCAGTTCAGTGGCCTCGCCATCTACTTGTTTAGCATCAAACTGACTAACGAGTGTTTTAGCTATCAGATTTACCACGTGCAGAAGCAGCGCATGCGACTGGGCGATCCTGCAAATTTGGGGATCAAATCACTCATCTCTTCAGTCATTACATCGTTATTTGAGGCGTTATCGCAAGTGACGCTGAGTATCTAGACCACATATCAGCCCGAGGTAAGTCCATCAACTGTTGTACCTACTTTGTCTGATATGCTGAATTCATCTAGCATTTGTGCGAACACTGCAGCCAGCTCTCAGCCCGTATGTGACTGTATTAACATTGGTGCCTGATTTCTTCAAACCTAGGTAAGCCACTCACCCGATCGACCTCAACAACATCTAATGGCATAGCTAGTGGTTGGCCTTCATGTATGAAATGTACAGTAAACGCTACGAACGCTCGATGGTTTGGTGAGGTCCATGTGTCCATAGCAAAATTCAGCTTCCCTTCGTACTCCTGGTATGATTCACTTTATTAATAGCTTGTTGTGATCAAATGCGAGACTCACCTGCAACATTTTAGCAATACGACAGCACGTGCATGCAAAAATCACGTGCACATTGCGTGCCACGGTATGCCTGCTCGGTATGTAGTACTCTGGCCTTCCAGTCTTCATAAGTATCTGAAATCCATGGTCCTCAACCACGGAAAACGGTCATAGGCTCTCGGACACCCAGTGGACTATTGCGACCCTGCTCAACACCAAGTTACTCCTACCTCTTGCTATGAAATTTTATGACAGACCTTGTTTCTTGGCGGGTATGTTGCCGATTCGAGTATGTTATCTTTCCATTCCCTTTCCGCTGAAATGCTGCTGTTATTGACCCATTTCGCAGATATCTACTGGTCATTGTCGTGCAGACATTGTAGGCATCTTTAGCTTCATTGGCAATGGCCAGTGCCTCAGCACCCCAGCAACTTTTTACCACCTTAGGCACCACTTCCTCGGACCTTTTAGACCCTTTCAGGTGGGGTTCCTTGTCGAGCCGAAATGGGCCTAAATGGCCCTCAATCCGCGCCGGCCATTTCCGGCTGGTTTCCTTATTCGTCCAGCGTGATTCTTGGGCATCGCAGGATGCTTTTAGCGCACATTTTCCGCATTCTGGACCATCTCCTGACCATCTCCCGACCATCTCGAGATGGTCACAGCCATTTTGGACAGTGAATTTATTGTTATAGTACCTACTACCCTACGAGTACATGTGTGTGAATTAGCATCTACATATGACTAGGCGCACATATTTCCGTGCATGTGAAAGTGGGGGCACAGGGGCCGAGTGGGAGAGCAAATGAGTGAGAGCGCAACGGCGACGGCGTGCGGCAGTGAGCGAAATGGCACGAGGGGGAGAGAGGGCAGGGGCAAGGTGGCAGTGTGCCTATGTGATGGCGGTGTGGGTGAGCGACAGCGCAAGAGGACCGGTGGCAAGACGGCACGAAGGGCAGGAGAGGGAGAGGGTTGGCGATGGGGCGCGCGTGCCAGGGTGGGCGAGGCGGCGCGAAGAGGAGAAGAGGGCGAGGTAGAACGGGGGGAGAGCGAGGGTCCGCGAGCGGCCGAGAGTGGGCGAGACCGCCCGAAGGGGACTGGGAGGAGAGGGCGAGGCGGCATGAGGGCGCGGGCGCTCGCGTGACGGCAACGCGAGCGTATACGCGCGCTCGCGTACACGGGAGGCGAGGGAGCCAATGGGCGCGCCGCACGAGCGCGCGTATGCGCGAACTGGCGTGGTGAGGGTGAGTCGAGGGTGTGGGGGTTAGTATGGCACTCACCATGTGCGTGCGTGTGGCGCAGTAGGTGAGGACGACGCGAGGGCGAGGCGCCGTCGTCGTCGTGTGTGGAGGGGCGGACGAGGTGGGTGAGGGCGAGACGAGGGTGAGGTACCGTCGTCGTCGTCGCATGTGGAGGGACGAGGCGAAGCGCCGTCGTCATCCTGCCAGTGTGTGGAGGGAGGTGGTGGGTGAGGACGCGACGAGGGCAAGGGGGAGGCCACATCATCGCATGTGGAGTGTCGGACGATGTAGGTGACGACGCGACCTCATGGTCGCATGGTCGCGTCGTTGTCGTTGTCGTCGCGAGGTGGTGGTGGTCGCACCCTCGTCTTCATCCCGTCGTGGGTGATGACGACGGAGAGGGCGAGGGCGAGGGCGCATTGTCGTCCTTGTTGTCCTCGTTGCGTGGCGAGGCACCGTCGTCGTTGACGAACGACCTGTAGGTGCTAATAGATAGTAAGTAGTCTACCAGTAAAACTTACCGCGCTACGAGCCGCGACTTGCCAAATCGGGTTACAAAATGTATAGGAGATTTATGTGACTTGCGAAGACATACCTGGAACACGACGATGCAGCCCTCAGAGCGTATTTAGACGCGAGGGATTGTTTTCTACAGTAACTAAAATGTATTTTAGCTACTGTTCCTAGAAATGTAAGCTACGAAAACGCACGGAATGCGAAACGTTCGTTGAAGCTGTAATACTAGTATACTACATTCAGTTCAAATTGAAATTCTCCTATAAATGTCGAAGGAGTGGATAAATTTCGCTACTACAGAGCGCTCGAAGTAGCAGGCACAGTATGCAATATGCTTCCTAGTTACATTATACAACTCTCACTCGCCTCTTGGGATGCTCGGAGCCGGTTCGTCGTGTTCCTGGTATGTTTTTGCACGTTTCATAAATCTCCTACTCACTGTGGGAAGGAATTTGCACGATAGTCATTGCATATATCGCATAGCACCCAATTTCCAGCGACAAACCCAATGAATCCACCACACATTGCTTTCAGTGATGCGCCTAACACTCAACAATCATGCAAAAAATTCACTTGGGTCTGTCCAATGCAAAAAGCTAATGAAATTCGGCTGTCATGTAACCACTGAAAATCAGGTCCATACGAATGA
>JBBPRK010000938.1:0-16337 GCA_038093075.1 Boletus patriciae
CCCCGCGTACTGCGGTTGTGCTACTCCGGGATCTCCCGACCTGGACTCCTGACACTCCTGGCACTCTTCCTGCTCCTGCTGCTGGTGCGACGCGGCCCTGCGGGCCGCTCCGCTCCACCGGGTCTCCCGTTCGAACTCAATACTCACCCGATACAGCGCCGACTTTCACCACAGGAATCTGTTCTCTTTTCCACGTCTTGCCGAACAATTACGGACCACAGTCAAGACTCAGGAATGAAGACGATTGAAAGAAACTGGAATCCAAGCATGGTTAGTTATGGTGACCGCACAACTCATCCGATATGACTGATCCGCCTCGGCCGTTCTCCCGTTGGAGCTCGATGCTCACATATGCATAGTTTCGATTTTCGTTCGCCGCGGGGAACCAGGATTGCGCACGGCGCAGAACGCCCACGCAGAAGTGGGGCCCCGCACTACATCTCCCGGTGGAAACCCAGGCCACCTGCCATTTTTGGTCCACCCTGCTGCGGTCAGGGACATTCGGGAGCTCTGTTCTGGAGTCGAGAAGTTGATACAATAAGTCTGCCTCATCGCTTCGCTCGACACTCCATCTCTTCTCATTTCGTTCTTGGAGTCGACAACTCAACGAGAACGTTTTTGACGAACACCGTCAACACCGCCTGCCAATACACACAACGCCCTCGCACTTTCGTCAGAGTAAAGTTCGCAGCATAAACTGGTATCGGACGGAGTGGCCGCGTTCTGAACCTCTGGCTGTCCGGTGAGTGGCATGTAAACCATCTTGGCCATGAGGTATAACCGGCACTGGAGGGGATCAAATGTTTTATCCTTTAGCTTTCCCCAATAAGCTACATTCCGTCACTACAATGTAAGTCACTCAAAGGGGTACGTTGGAATGGGTTCTTTGTGTCATGTGAACATAATGTCACATTGGAAACACGGTTCTGCGCCCGCTGCTACTTGGGGGATGCGCTCACCGCTTGGGGTAACCCAACGGTTGCCATGTGCCAGCTCAGGTCAGAATCTGATCCACAGATCCACAGCGATAACAAGGTTGTTGTGGAATGCTTGGTCCGACTTCATATATAAGTAGATAAGTCCCATCCCGTCTCGTACCGTCGTCCCACTGAACCTCCATGGAAGGTTTGGTCGCCTCAACTGAACATTCTCCCTCAGAGTTTGTGGCGGCCTCGCCCGTCTTTTGCCCTTTGTCGTCTATTCCCGTGTCCCCTCTTGGGACCCCCCCTCCCTTGGGAGGATCTCACCCTCTTGCCACGTATGATCGCCAGATCGACAACATAATATTCGACCTCAGCGACGTGTTATTCACTTGGTCAGCCAACACGGGTGTGAGCGAGCGGGCTATCGAGCGCACGGGTTGGCGGAGAAGGCGCAACAAAAGTAACTACTGACACGCGCGTACTACGCTACGACGATTATGTAACATGAGTACTGACTACGGCGAGAGTGATCTCCAACAACACTTGATCCTACGCTCTTCTACTTGGTTTGAGTACGAGAAGGGTAATCTCGGCGAAGAAGAGGCTTATGGTCTCTCCGCCGCAGAGCTTTCTCTAGATGCCTCCGAAGTCAGCGCCGCGTTTCGTGCAGCCCGAGACTCCCGTCAGAGCGATCCTTACATGATCACCCTCCTCCACGAACTCAGAGGAAACAGTGACATCCGGCTGTTCGCCATGTCCAATATTTCCGCATCAGACTGGGAGGTTCTCCGCCGCAAAGGTCGGCCAGAAGACTGGGCTCTCTTCGAGCGCGTCTTCACGTCTGCCGCGGTGCGCGAGCGCAAGCCGAACCTTGGATACTTCCGTCACGTCCAGGAGTCCACTGGAATTGACCCTCTTCGCACTGCGTTTGTGGACGGCGAGTTGGAGAACGTCGTGTCAGCGCGGTCCCTTGGACTCAAGGGCATCATCTTCACATCGTTTGACGAAGTAGCTCGCGAGCTGAGGACGCTTGTGCGGAACCCGATAATTGACGGGGAGCGATACTTGCACGACCATGCAAAGGAGATGAAATCAGTCACTGACACCGGGGTCGTTCTCGAGGAGAATTTTGCGCAACTCCTCATCCTCGAGGCCACGACCGATCCGAGCCTTGTTGATTACATCAAGTATCCACGACTAACCAATTTCTTCAAATGTACGGTCCTGTGATTTCTGGTCAGAAATAGTAACTGACTGTTTGCACTAGCGGGGGGAGTTCTCACTACAGCTTCTTACCCCTGCGACCTCGACACGACGTCCATCGCATGTATGGTGTCGGATCACTTCTCTCCGGAAGTGAAGAACGACATCATGAACGAGATTTTGACATTCAAAAATAAGGATGGTATTATCCAGACATACTTTGACGTCACGCGCCCCCGAATTGGTACGTTCAATTCGAAAATACCTCGCATCGTATACCCATTGGTGGCGCTGGAATATGTCAGATCCTGTTGTCTGCGTCAACGTGCCTACCTTTTTCTACTCCAACAGCCGTGGCGATGAGCTCCGAGAGACGTTTAACTGGGTTTGCGAGGTTTTGAAGAACCGAGCATACACGAACGGAACCCGCTATTACTACGGCCCCGATCCTTTCCTTTACTTCTTCTCCCGGCTCTTCTCCGTGTCCATCTACGCTCGTCAACGAATTGACCAACTATTCGCTAAGCGTGTCGCGGAGCATTTCGGTGCCGAGGGAGACGCTCTCGCGCTCGCCATGCGCATCCATGCTGCCACCGTAGTCAATTTGTGCGATAGCCGAGATTACGAGCGGCTCGGGGGGATGCAGGAGGCGGATGGATCGTGGCCGATAGGATGGATATGCAGGATTGCTGCAAAGGGCATTTTGATCGGAAATAGGGGTTTGACGACGGCGTTCGCTGTGTCAGCGATGCGGAACTTGAAGTACAAGGAGCTGAAACGTCGCTTGCGTTCGGTTGACTAGATCCGCTTTTCGTCCCCTCTTGCCGAAATGTCACGGTGTGTTGCGTCCTGAACCATCATTTTCTATCAACTGCCTCCCTCCTTAGCCTGCATGGGTTCACCAGGGACCTACTAGTACATGTTGAGTCGTTACGCTGCATTTCAGCGTCACTGGAAAGCCTCTAGTAGCTTCTGTGAACGTATCTGTGCCAACTGCAGGTTCGCATCACACTAATACTTCCCTCTTTCAAATCAATGTTGTACATGAAGGGTTGCCAATCCCACACGGCACTCGTATCATTGTGTCTGGATCCAGCTGCGTTGAAGAACTGAAATAAAATCAAGAAGAAGACAATTCAAAGAAACATCATAATAGCAAGGATGATTGTGGTGGCCGCACAACTCATCCGATGTGATTGACCCACGTCGTCCGTTCTCCGGTTCGAATTCAATCCTTGTAGATGGTTTCTACTTTCGTTCAAGGGTCCAGTGGGACCGCGGGGGACTAGGATTGCGTACGGCGAGAGAGGGTGCGGAACGAAGGGAAGGAATACCGTAAGTTCAATCGCTGTGGCATACTGAGCGAAAACATGTCGATCGTCGTCCAAGATGCTAAAGCTACAAAATATCGATCGTGCGTACATTGTCGAGAAGATCAGTCAACGAGACATTCTCTTGAATTGTTACAGTAATCCTGTTACGAGCCGCCACCCGCTTGTAAGTCGCCCCACCTCGACCTCCCGATGGCGTGACCAAGAGTGCACCAAATGGCTGTCTAAGACGGGCAACGAGCTGTCGTGCTCGTACCTCTCTGTCCATTGGCATCCTCGCAGGAGCGAGTGACGGACGTTCAGTCTCAGACGAAGAATCGTCAGGGACCTCTTCATCGTCATCGATTATCTCGTCAGAGATCGCTCCATCGTCATCGATGTCCTCGTCCGAGATCGCTTCATCATCATCGAATTCCTCGTCGGAAATCGTTTCATCATCCGTGTTTGGTGAACGTGGTCGCACGACATCATCCTCCACCGATACACCACTGTGCATGTCTTCACGCCCCAGGAGAGTATCCAACCAGGGGTGAACGAGATACAGAGAATTGGGCCGAGACAGGTTATATCCCGTTTTGATTTCCACCGTCCCAGAGGCGCCAATTTTGAAGCGATAAACGCGGTTAGAGCGTGTTCCAAAAGATGGGAGTGGGAGAATGATGCATGGAAGTATCAGCCGATTCGCTGTAAACTCAGGGGGACGAAGCTTGTTGAGACGGTCATATAACCCCAGGGCAGCGTCGAGGTTGAATGAAGAAGAGTCCGACGCGGCGGCGATTGTTTCCATCTCGGCGTCCTGAATGGGTAGCGGGAGGTGTGATGTTGCTGGTTTGTTGAATACGGCGAGATGCGCAGGTAGGCAACTGTTGTATCTGCCAGACTCCCCGTTCCATGCAAGTATGCTCACATCACAAGATCCAGTCAGAACATTCGCCAATAGCAGTCCTAGTGGCCTCTCCTCTTCACCGTATATTGGAGGTATACCAGTAACGGAGAAAATGCCGAGCAGTGAGTATGCTGCATCTTCCACCCGCGTTGTCGTCCTGGTCGATGCGAGACACAGCTTCTCCCGAATGCTGGTTGGCCCCGGACGAAGTGCCTCCCATTGCTCTGCAGACACCCCGGTGGCTTGCTCCATCTCCGCAATCACCTCTGGTGACTCTTTGTGGTTCAGTAACTCCAGATCTAGATAGAGAGCCCAATCTTCTGTGTAGAACTGGACGACCTTTGCAGCAAAGTATTCCTGAAGTGTCCAACCACGAGTATTCCATTTGCACTTCACAAGAGCGCCACGCCGCGATGGAAAGCGAACACCATAGAGGGAATCGATCATCAAGGCGGAACCCTCGTACCACTTGAACATGGCGACCAGGGCTTCTTGGAGCACGGATTGATCTGATTTGTCGATACAACACGTATCGCTCCATGCCCAGTCGAATCCAGCATCCCGAACGACCTCGCAGAACGTTTTCAGCTTATTATGAGTCGGAGATCCGTCCAGTTCATATACTGCGATGCTTATGACGTCCCGGAACAGTGGTTCGTTCTCCTCCCACGTATGCGATAGCATCACGTATCGGAAGTACTGTCGCACTTCACGCTTGATCCGGGCTTTGTCGATGCATGTCGCCATCGATGATAGCAGTTCAATGAAGATCGGCAGGGATTCGAATGCAGATGCCTGCTCAGCTTTACTGCAGAGACGCCCGGTCTTCGTGTTGATGAGGACACGTGGCGATTGACGTATAGTCTGTTGAACAATTTTGCGAATCTCCTTTTCTTTGCTTGATCGGCTGATGTACTTGTCGCCATGCTCTGTCGAATAATGTGAACAAGTCATCTTTATCGTGGCAACGAGGATACAACTCACGACGAATGCCCGGATCCCGTGACTGCGTAATCTTCGAGAGCACAATGTCGAGCGCATTAAGCGCATAATCGAAAGCTCCTACTGTGTGCAAAGTTTCATACATCATCTCATAGCCTCGTGGCGACGACGGATCACGTTCGGTCACCTGATGATGATGGGTCAACAAGATCGACCTCCATGAGGTAAAAATGATGTACCTGGTTTGCTTCGTCGAGAGCCTGCTTCCATGGCCCAGTTGCCAGACGAGCCTCGATTCGCTTGGTGAGAATGACTTGTGGGGAGGGGGGATTGAGCAACAGTGCAGTGGAGTAGTGGGAGATGGCCTCGTCGTATCGCTGGGCACCCACTGCTGTATCTCCGAGGAGCTCCAGCTTCGTGGAGGAACGCTGCCTGAAGTCTGACAGAAAATACGTAAGCGATGCCGCGACCAGGCGTGTGCAGTCACTAGTACTCACCAAGAGCCCATTTCCAAGCACGCAGGTTCATCCTTACTCCCAATTCAGTTGTCATTTGGTGGAAACACTCGACCGCATCTGTGATGCGGTCCATCGTTTCGAGACGTTCACATATCACCCGGTAAATCATGGCTTTGGGAAGTGTGAGCTACAAACCATCAGTGTCAACCCCACGAGGTACAAAAGGAGATATTCACGCTAGAAGCGACAACCGAGGCATCCTTCCACCCACCACCCGCCAATATTGCTCTCGCCCACTCTCTTAATAGCGGTGTGGGAGTCCCTGTATCGAAGGTTGCACGAGGCGTCGGTGGTTCATCGTGCTGGGCTGTGTTCGAGGCCACGTCACCACTTTCGGGAGCGGAGAGATATTTTTGGATCGAATCTGCGGAGAAGTTTAGAATGCACGGCAACCAAGCTGGTTCAACATGAACTCACCTGCAACCCACTTGAGGAAGGGCCCGCTCATATATCGCTCTTCATTAAGGCTATTTACCAATTTGAGAAGAGCTTCGCCTGCATCCTTCGTGCGACCCGCTGCATACAGGGAGTCACACAGATGCTGTCGAAGCGTGATGTCGAGATCATCGAATTTCCATCCGGATATCTGTCAGAGTTGGTGAGCGAATCCGATATGTTGCATTACACGGATTAAGAAGCTTACCAGTGAGATGGCAAAGAGCTGAGGTTCCACGTAGTTTCGTATTTGGGGTTTTGCTGCCTCAAACAAATGTATTGCATTCTCGTAGTCACCGCTCTCCATATGCGAATCTCCAAGGAGAAGATACATGTACGCCTGTTGGAATGTCAGTGGCGGGGCTCGGCGTGTGGCGGCGTGTTGTGCACGTGCCTGAACTACACTGCATAATGAGTTCCAATGCATAGTAGCGGTGAGGTCGCCAAGCAGTGTTATCGCATCACCATGTTGTCCAGCCATGAAAAGGACGATGGCCTAAATGAGATAAGTAGCTGACGGGTAACCAAGTTCCACGGCGCGCAGAATACACACCTTGATCAAATTGATGAGGTCGACGTCGATTCCAAGGTAGTTCCGAAATGCCACGTCGTACACACGACAACCCTCCGCGCTTTTTCCTGCGCCGATGAGTGCGAGGCTTCGGGCGATGTAGGCATTGACGGATGGATTAATCTCGATGGACTTGCAGCAACTTAAAATGAACATAAGCGCGTGTGAGAGCGAACGAAGACTGACGCTTTCGGCATCTTCGATCGCCAAGTCCCAATGTCCCAAACGAACTCGTACGAGAGCTCTGTTGGCGAGCGCGTGATGTCTCTGGTTCGGGGAATTGGTGATTGTTTGCGTCAGTGATGTTTCCGTGTCTGCGAGCCGGTCCTGCTTCCAGGAATCGAGTGCAGCCGGGGTAATGTGACTGAATTGTAGCTGAGAAACGAAAACGATCAGTCTGCATGTCGAACCGAAGCCCAAAATGGATTGGCAGTGGAACCATTCTGATACGCTATTATCCCACGATACACGATACTCACAGTCGAATAAGATGTAGGCGAGACGTCCCTGAGATCTTTGATGACGATTTTCTTGGTGTTTGCACCAATTGCGAGAAACTGGTCGTCTGGTGAGAATGCGATCGCACGTATGGATCTCGTGTGTTTGATGAGACTGAGCTGGGCTTGTGTCGACGTGTCCCAAACCGTGAGGATGTCCTTTGCAGAGTGTGCGATGAACTTCCCATGCCTTGGAAGGGCAATGCATGGGTAAACATTCGTGAAAAAGGGATCGGGGACTGGCCATTCCGAGACTGCTGACCCTGTGGATGCTTCGAATTGCTTGATTCTACCGTAGGATACGACAAAGAGGTGGTTGTTGGACCAGAGGAGACCAGTGTTGTACCACGGGGTGACTTCTACTGGGATGTGTACGAGCAAGTGGCCATCGTCGCTGTCCCAGACTTGAACGGATTTATCGGTGGCTATCGCGATTCGGTCACCTTGCGGCGAGTATTTCGCTGCTCTCACGTAACCCTCGTGGTCGAGTGTTCGTACGTTTTTGCGAGCCGCGACGTCCCAGACGGTGGCTGTGCCGTTCCACAATGTTGTGACGAGTCGAGTCGAGTCGGGTGAGAAATCGACCCCAGTGATCTGGCAGTAGATATCCTCCTTGCGAAAAAAGAAGACTTGTTCAAATGCTTCAGCGTTCCACACGAACACCTCGCCCGAGTCTGTCCCCGCTGCGATTCGTTTGCCATCCTGCGACACTGCGACACAGTGGACATTCAGTGCACACGTTCCATCACCTCGTGTTTTCGGGGTCCCCGTTGCTGCCAGGAATCGTTCCTTTACCAAGGCACCGCGACATACATACGAGCAAGTGCGTGGCCTGCAGCTCTTCGCTCGTTTCATGGTATGCCACTCCACCGTGAGTCGACCTCAGAGTTATCTGCTCCATGTAGGCGAGACGCCGTATCTCAGAGGGCGTTCGTGTGCACCGTTCGCGTGCAAGGCGTTGATTCAACTTCCCCAACTTCCGTGGCGTGTACCCCAGTCTATGCGCCCCGCCGCTTTCTCCATCGCTGATCGTACGTACGACCTTCGTTCCGCCGTAGATTCCTAATTCGATCGTGTCCTCATTCACGTCAGCAAAGAACTTCCGCCTTACCATCAGAGCAGGGCAGCACGCCAAGATTTGCGGTGGAGACGACGCGATGACGTTTGGGTTAGTCTTGATGTTGGTTCGGAAGATGTCGCCTCAGGGATGAACACCTCCCCTTGGCTTGAGTGGGCTGCTGCAGTCACTTTCTCAGCCCACACACGGCGGGTCCGAGGAACAAGAGAGGGTTACCGGGAAGGGTGTGTCTCGTCCGACCCCGCCCGCGTCGATGTCTGTCGCGCACAATAATCTCTCACCCCGGCTGGCTGGTTCAAGGAGAAAGAGGGGAGCGGAAAGCCTCCCATGCCACAATTCTGCTCTCTGCTCTGTATTCGGGTGCGGAGGGGAGGAAAGTCATCAACTGGGTTGTCTGACCTGAGGCCAGGAAGGGGTTACAACGTCGTGTCCGACGCCATGCTTACTCGTATCCGGCAACGGATAGGTTCCTTGGAACATTCAATTGCTGTGCCATAATGAAAACATTGTCGTGCCAGATACTGCGCAAGTTATAGGACATCGATCGTGCGTACATTGTCGAGAAGATCAGTCAAAGAGACATTCTCCTGAAATTGTACGGTAATCAGGCTGTCAGCCGCCACTCGCTTGTAAGTCGCCCCACCCCGACCCCCCGATGCTAGCGTGACCAAGAGTGCACCAAATGGCTGTCTAAGACGGGCGACGAGCCGTCGTGCTCGCGTCTCTCTGTCAATTAGCGTCCTCGCGGGGGCGAGTGACGGAATTCCAGGTTTGGACGAGGAGTTGTCAGAGATCTCTTCATCATCATCGATTTCCTCGTCAGAGATCGCTTCGTCGTCCGTGTTCGGCGAGCGTGGTCGCACATCGTCATCCTCCACGAATACGTCATTTTGCATATCTTCGCGCTCCAGGAGAGTATCCAACCAGGGGTGAACGAGATACAGAGAATTCGTCCGAGACAGGTTATGTCTCGTTTTGATTTCCACCATCCCAAAAGCGAAAGTGTCCGCGCGATAAACGTGGCTAGAACGTGTTCCGTGAGGTGAAAAGGATGGGAGTGGGAGAGCGATGCATGGAAGTATCATCCGATTCGCTGTAAACCAAGGGGGACGAAGCTTGTCGAGACGGTCGTACAGCCTCAACGCCACGTCGAGGTCGAATGAAGAGTCCGACTCGGAGGCGGCGATGATTGTTTCCATCTCGGCGTCCTCAATGGGTCGCGGGAGGTGTGACATTGCTGGTTCGTTGAACACGGTGATATGCGCAGGCAGGCAACTGTTGTAGCTGCCAGACTCCCCGTTCCATGCAAGTATGCTCACATCCCCAGATCCGGCCAGAACATTCGCCAATAGAAGTCCGAGTGGCTTCTCCTCTTCGCCATATATTGGGGTTATACCAGTAACGGAGAAAATGCCGAGCAACGAGTATGCTGCGTCTTCCACATACGTTGTCTCTCTGGTCGAAGCGAGACGCAATTTCTCCCGAACATTGTTTAAGCCCGGACGAAGTGCCATCAGTTGTTGTGCAGACAAGCTGGTGGCTTGTTCCATCTCTGCAATCACTTCTGGTGACTTTTTGTGGTTCGACGACTCCAGATCTAGATAGCGAGTCCAATCCTCTGTGTAGAAGCGGATGGTCTTGGCGGCGAAGTATTCCTGAAGTGTCCAGCCACGAGTATTCCATCTGCTCTCCATGAGAGCGCCACGCTGCGATGGAGATCGAACGCCACGGAGGAAAACCATCATCAAGGCGGAACCCTTGTACCACTTGAACATGGCGACCAGGGCTTCTTGGAGCACGAAGTGGTCCGATTTATTGATACAACATGTATCACTCCATGCCCAATTGAATCCAGCATCCTGAACAATCTTGCAGAACATTTGCAGCTTGTCATGAGTCGGAGATTCATCCAGGTCATATACTGCTATGTGTATGACGTCCTGAAACAGTGGTTCGTTCTCTTCCCACGTGTGCGATAGCATGACGTATCGGAAGTACTGTCGCACTTCACGCTTGATCCGAGCTTTGTCGATCCGTGTCGTCATCGATGATAGAAGTTCAATGAAGATTGGTAGGGATTCGAATGCAGATGCCTGCTCAGCTTTATTGCAGAGACGACCGGTGGTCGTGTTGACGAGGACACGTGGCGAACGACGGATAGTCTGTTTAACAATTTTGCGAATCGCTTCCTGTTTGCGCGATCGGCTGATGTATTTGTTGCCATGCCCTGTCGAATAATGTGAACAACTCATCTGTGTCGCGGTGACAGGGATACAACTCACGACGAATGTCCGGATCGGGTGACTGGACTATCTCCGAGAGCATCGTTTCGAGTGCATCAACCGCATTGTCGAAGTCTCCTGCTTTATGCAATGCTGCATGCTTCACCTCGTAGCCCCATGGCAACAACGGATCGAGTGTAATTGCCTGATGATGATGGGTCAACAAGATTGACCTCCGTGAGGTAGGAATGATGTACCTGGTTTGCATCTTCTACAGCCTGCTTCCATGACCTGGTTGCCACGTGTGCCTTGCTTCGCTTGATGAAAATCCCTTGTGGGGAGGGATCGAGGGACAATGCGGTCGAATAGTAGGAGACGGCCTCGTCATATTGCTGGGCATCCATTGCTGTATCTCCGAGATGCTCCAGTTTCTTGAAGCACCGTTGCGTGAACTCTAACAGGAGATGTTACGTAAGTAAGGACACCTCTACCGGATGCGATACCACTCACGAAGAGCACATTCCGAGTCCCCACTACGCAGGTCCATACTTACTCCCAATTCAGTCGTCATTTGGTGGAAACACTCGACCGCATCTGTTACGCGGTCCATCGTTTCGAGACGTTCACATATGACCCAGTAGATCGTGACCCTAGGAAGTGTAAACTACAAACCAGCGGTGTTAACCCTCGACGGGTGCGAGAGCACACAAAATACTCACACTAGCAGCAGAGAGCAGAACGTCTCTCCAAGGGTCACGAACCAATCTCGCTTTCGCCCACTCTCTTAGAAGTAGTGCGGGGGTCGCTGAATTGAGGGTAGCGTGAGGGACCGGCGTGTCAGCGTTGCTCTCGGAAGCGGAGAGACATCGGTGGGTGAAATCTGACCAAAACGTTGAATTTATGGCAGACAAACAGGTAAAACATAAACTCACACGAAGTCCACTCGGTCATGGGTCCGCTCATGTAGACCTCTCCCCCCAATTCATTCGTCATTTCGAGGAAACATTCGATTGCATCCGTTATACGGTCAATCGCTTCCAGACGTTCACACATGACCCGATAGATTGTGACTCTAGGAAGTGTGAACTGCAAAACATCGGAGTGTCAATCCCACGACGGGTACGAGTAAATGGAAATACTCGCGCTGGCAGCGACAACCAAGGCATCCTTCCACTCACCACTCGCCAATGTTGCTTTTACCCACTCTCTCAAGATCAGTGTGGGAGTGCATGAATCGGAGGTTGCAAGAGGTGTCGGCGCTTCATTGTGTTCGCCTGTGTTCGAGGCCGTGTCACTGTCACTTTCGGCAGCAGAGAGATATCCGTGCGTAAAATCTGTGGGGAAGTTTCGAATGCACGGCAACCAAACTTGTTAAACAGAAACTCACCAGAAATCCACTTAATGAAGGATCCGCTCATATAACACTCTTCATCAAGAGTATTTACCATTTTGAGAAGAGATTCGCCTGCATCTCTCCTGCGACCTAATGCATACAGAGAGTAACACAGGCGCTGTTGAACCATGATGTCGAGATTATCAAATTTCCATCCGGATATCTGTCAGAGTCGGCAAGCGATTTCAACACGTTACAATACACGCATTAGGGAGCTTACCAGTGAGATGGCAAAGAGCTGAGGCCCCACGTAGTTTTGTATTTGGGGTTGTGCTGCCTCGAACAAATGTATCGCACCCTCGTAGTCGCCGCTCTCCATATGCGAGTCTCCAATGAGGAGATACATATACGCCTGCTGGAAATGTCAGTGGCGATGCTCGGGGTGTGGCAATGTGTTATGCACGTGCCTGAACTACACAGTGTATTGAGCTCGAGTGCGTAGTAGCGATGAGGTCGCCAAGAAGTGTTACCGCATCATCATGTTGTCCAGCCATGAAAAGGACGATAGCCTAAGTGACAGAATCAGGTGACGGGCGAACAAGTTCCACGGCGCGTAGAATACACACCTTGATTAAACGGACAAGGTCGACGTCAATTGCATGGTAATCACTGAACGCCACGTCGTACACACGACAACCCTCCGCCTTTTTCCCTGTGCCGATGAGTGCGAGGCTTCGGGCGATGTAGGCATTGACGGATGGATTAATCTTGATGGACTTGCAGCAACTTAAGGTGAACATAAGCGCGTGTGAGAGCGAACGAAGACTGACGCTTTCGGCATCTTCCATCGCCAATTCCCAATGTCCCAGACGCACTCGTACGAGAGCTCTGTCGGCGAGCGCGTGATGGCTCTGGTTCGGGGAATTGGTGATTGCTTGCGTCAATGACGTCTCCGCGTCTGCGAGCCGGTCCTGCTTCCAGGAATCGAGTGTAGCATGAGTGATGTGAGCGAATTGTAGCTGAGACAAAGCAATCAGTTTGCATGTCGAATCGAAATTGGAAAGTAAGGTGGATTGGCAGTAGAAACCATTCCGATATGTCATAATACACGATACTTACAGTCGAATAGGATGCAGGTAAGACATCCCTGAGATCTTTGATGACGATTTTCTTGCTGTTTGCACCAATTGCGAGAAACCGGTCATCTGGTGAGAGTGCAATCGAACGGATGGATTGAGGGTGTCGGATGAGACCAAGCTGAGCATGTGTCGACGTGTCCCAAAACGTGACGGTATCCTTTGCAGAATATGCGATGAATTTCCCGTGCCTTGAAAGGGCGATGCACGGTTGAACAGTCGTGAAAATGGGATTGGGCACTGGCCATTCCCGGACTGCTGACCCCGTGGATGCTTCCAATTGCTTGATTGTGCTGCCGGATACGACAAAGAGGTGGTTGTTGGACCAGAGAAGACCGGTGTTGTACAACGTGGTTACCCCTACTGGGATGTCCATGAGCAAGCGGCCATCGTTGCTGTCCCAGACCCGAACATATTTTTCAGTGGCTGTTGCGATTCGATCGCCTTGCGGCGAGCATTTCGCTGCTCTCACCCAACCGTCGTGGTCGAGTGTGAGTACTTTTGTGCGAGATGCGATGTCAAAGACGGTGGCTGTGCGGTTCATCGATGCCACGAGGAGTCGAGTCGGGTCGGGCAACAAATCGAGTCCAGTGATGGCGTAGGGCTCGGGCCTGTGCGAGAAGACTTTTTCGAATGTTTTTGCGTCCCACACGATCGCATCGCCCTTGTTTGTCCCCGCTGCGATCCATCTGCCGTCCTTCGACACAACGAGGCAGAAGACATCCCGCTCCGCCATTGTTGCCACTGGCATTTGTTTGCCTTCTTCCACTTGCCACACGCGAGCTTCGTCTCCACCGCCGACGATATACTCGCCATCCGCCGTAAATGTCACTGCCTTTATTTTGATGTCCCCGTTGATTTCGATGGGCGGGAAGCACTCTTGTCCGACGGTTAGCATTAATGCAACTCCATGTCATCACTACCCACCAGTCATTGTCGACGACGTGGCCGTCGGTGACACCGTCGCAGAGCGGTGGTGAAAGTCAACGAACAAGCTGTCTTCTTTGCATTATATACCCCTTGCCCTTCATTTGATACAGATCAGTGCACACGTTCCATCGCCTCGTGTTTTCGGCGCTTGTTCAAGCGGGCCGCGTCACGGTTTCCACCGAGTAATCGTTCCTCCACCAAAGCGCTACGACATGCATACGAACAATTGCGCGGCCTACAAGTCATCCCCCCTTTCATGGTACGCCACTTCACCGAGAGTCGACATCCGATTTATGTGCTCGAAGCGCCCAAGAGAAACCACTGGCTTCTGCGAACAGGTGGGCGAGATAGCCAATGTCCTGCTCCACGGAGCAAACACACCAGCCGATTGTGTGCATTCGGCGTGCTCGCCCAATTCACAGGCAGGTCGTTAGACGGTCTCAACCCCGCGATGTATGTATACCTCTCCTATGCTCAACACGCAGTCCCACCCTGCAGAGACCCCGGGGACTACTCGTGACCATCATTCCACTTCCATCTAGGCGAGATACCGCATATCTCTCAGATAGCGTTCGTGTGCACCGTTCGCGTGCAGCTTGTTGATTCGGTTTCCTCAACTTCCGTGACGTATACCCCAATTTGTCCGCCGCCGCTTTCTCCATTGCTTATATCGTATGCACAACCTCTGACTCTCAACCACCCTCGGGTGGCCACTCGCACCTCCCGAATGTGCGGGACGAGTTGGAGCATATCTGGACGGCAATCGGTGGCTCTTGATCAACGGACCATCTCAGGGTGGTCTGTCGTGGCAATGAGGCAATGAGCTAATGTGCTTGCGTGATGAGATGCGACCATCGAACAGACCGCTTCGGATTCACTCGCGGAGTCACTCGTTCAGACACTCCATATGCGCCGCGTAATCCTGTGCACATCCACCTATGGGAAGCGTCTAGTCCTCTTCTGACGTGCAGGCTCGATCGAATAGCATCCTAGTCAGTTAGCCGGAAGCCATGGCACGCAACCAAAGATGGTACATACTGTGTAGCGAAATTTAGTGGTGATACTAGTATGATAGACCAGTAGATCATACAACAACTCGTCGCCCTCGTCGCCTCGTTCCACTCTCAGCCCGAGGCGACGTACGGTCGCACACGCAAAGGCAACTTGCATCCCACCTCACCCGCAAGCTTCGGTCGCGGAAGCAAACCTCTCCCGAATTCAACCTTGGTATCAGCACCATCACGCAGCTCAAACACAAAGTTCTTGAGGAGCACCGTCAACACCGCCTGCCCAGTGCCGAGAAAAACGCCGTCAGGATCGGGAGTTATCGCACACCGCACACCCCACCCACCCACCTTGAACTCCGTCAACGCGAAATTCCTACCCAGACACATCCTCGGCCCATCCGAAAAGGTGAGCAAGTGGCGATGCCCCTGGATTTCTTTCGCCTTGGGAGGTATACCGTTCTGACCCTGCGCGTCCTCGAGCCATCGACTTGGCCGGAAGACTTTGGCGTCCGAACCCCACAGCGTGGCGGAGCGGTTCATGAACTCCATCGAGATCGCCATCAACGTGCCCTTGGCGATCGTCAGGCTGTCGACCAGTTCCCCATGTTTCGTGCGGACGGGTTCAGAGAGCGGGATGACATCATCTTCGATGGCCTGTGTGGGGGTCGTATCATCATCAACCATCGACAATGCGGGATATATGATAAATGAAGAAGAGGGAGGGGTGGGTCGAAGCCAGTGACGTACCACGCGGGTCACCTCGGAGACCGGTGGGTGGAGGCGGAGGGTCTCGTGGACGACGGCGTCGAGGTAGGGAAGTCCATTTGAAAGTTGATCGTACGTCGGGTCTGCACCCTGCTCGAGAAGGTCGTCTCGCAACTTTGTTTGTATGTCTGGGTTCCGTGATAGCTCCAATAGGGCCCACTAGGAAAGTGTCAGTCGATGCATGGAGAATCGATGAGTCGGGATTCACAGTCAAGCTGACTAGAGTTGAGATATGTGTGTCAGGATACGCTCTGGAATATGCAGCGAACACAAACCAGAAGTTGTTTCATACCCTGCGACGAGTAACGATTTCATCTAAAAGAAATGTTGACGACCTCGAGGACGCACACAAGATCGGTTACCTGAGCCATGACTTCTTCCTTCGTCAAGTGGAACTCCGAATCGTTGTTCGCCCCCTTGACTATTTGTCAGGTCCAATATGTCGGTGCTACATGCAAAGGATTATGTGACATGGATCACGTACTGAGCAACCCGATAATAGACTTCTCTTCCTTGCCCCCGACCACACCCATTTCCAACTCTTTCTGTGTCCTGGCCAG